>JAJMEC010000084.1:0-20847 GCA_030573955.1 Yamadazyma triangularis | reverse complement strand
TAAGACCACAATACAATAAAACCCCCTAGTCCTAAGCTTGGTTTATAGCACTTCCTTTATGTGATGAATGATTTTCCATAAGCAAAGTCAAAAGTGTCTAATTAATCCGAACAATAGTCTAGACTCTCATAACATAAGTTTAAAAATCGACAATCCTACACAAATGAACTATATTTTCTCCATTATTTCGTAATCTTATTGGAAAAATACAATTTAAATTTCACCTTCTTTCTATTCTAGTGTATTCTATTTCATGTTAAACCCTTATACACTAAATATCTAAAATATCACTTTCTTGATCTGATATGAATAACCTGATTCGGGGAGAACTTTGATTCTCCAGAACTTTTTTTATCCCGATGATTTGATTCTAGCATCACATAACCGCTAATCATGGGTCATCGGAAGCTAATTTGAGGGGTTTGATCTCTGTATATAGTAACTACAATGCCAGTTCATGCAAGTTCAAGTGTTCCAATGCACCAGTTCAGTTTCATGTTTTTTATTTCTTTCCTTCTATTTTTGGTCTTTCATCATGATAATAAAATTAAATCTTCTTTAGTTGTAGAGTATCTATATATCTATCTATAATTTTGGATGTTGATAAACTAGTTCATTATTAGGCCTTATTTCCTTCATCATTGTTCCTACCTCTTTTATTGCGAAATCCTGATTACACGGTTGCCCGGAAAAACTAAATGGCCGCAAAAAAAATAAAATAAAATAAAATAAAATAAAACACTTGAGGAAACTTTAAAGCCTCATGGTTACTGATTTAAAATAGCTTAAAAATTACGATGGGATTGACTTGTGATTCTTATCGCTTATGATTAAACTAGGGTCTTAGAGGGACCTATTCTTATTTGGATTCTGCAGAAGTTCAATCTTACATAACATTGCATAGTTGACAAAGTACGAGCTAGCCCCAACCTTATCATCTTTTGAAATTACCATAAACATTTCTAATAAGGAAGTATTAGGCACTGTTTTAGTTCCCATCAAATTTAAAAAAGCTATTTCAGCTCTAGATTCCTTTGTTTATCACTTATTTCTTTTCGTTTCTTTTCTTTATTTTGTTCTTGCTTTCTTTTTCTTTCTTACGATTTCTTAAACTAATAAGTAGAGCTGTTGTTATTACTATATTTTATTTTCTAAACCATTGTGGGTGATAATAAAAAGAAAAATTTACTTAAATTGCTTTTGTTAACATCCAATATTAAATAAATGGAATAATATTTGCTTCTGCAACCCATTTTCTAATTCCCCTTTTCTAATCCCCCATTTCTATATTCTGTGATCCCAAATCCTCGTCCCAACTGTTTTTGGTTTTTATTAGATATCTAACTTTTCTTTACTTATTAAGGAATAGCATATTATTAAGAAAACTAGAGTATATACATATATTTGGTCTTTTTGTCGTTTTGTTTTTTAATTTGTTATTATATCAGTTCCATATAACAGCTATGTCTAATTCTGGTCCTCCTTTTACAAGCTCTGAATTTGTTGGAGCAAATTCTGAATTTATACCCGATGTGAATGGCGATCATACTAACGCTACAAAGCCTGAAACTGTACCAGACCGTCTGGTCCCAAATTCCTTGACTAATCAAAGTACATTTACAACCAGACCAAAAAATTATAATTTTGACAATAGCCACTTATTACCGCTGACTTATCAAACGGATTATTGTCCATACTTTCCTGTCATCAATAACACCCCAAGTATAGATCCGATAACTCCTCAAACACAATATCAACATGATAATGTTGATGGCATTCATGACATTCCCTATTGGAATGGAATGATATATCATGATAACTCGAGACCACCTTTACAAAAACATACCCATCAACACCAAAATTCAAACACATCTACACTTAGTTCTGGCTCCTATGGAAGTAGCTTAAGTATAAAGCTGAGGAAATCTTCATCCTCTAGTGCTGCAAATCTGTTTAAAGAAGGAATAAACTATTATAAACCTGTCAAGCCTATGATAGCCACTACGTACTGGGATGATCAAAAAACAATTTGTTACCAAGTAGAATCTCATGGGATTTTCGTATCTCGTAGAGATGATAATAACTATGTTAATGGAACAAAATTATTGAATGTGGCGGGAATGTCTAGAGGTAAAAGAGATGGTATTTTAAAATCGGAAAGAGTTAAGACTGTTGTCAGAATAGGTGCTATGAATTTAAAAGGTGTATGGTTACCCTTTGAAAGGGCTTCAGAAATTGCAAGAAATGAAGGTATTGATGAATTATTGTATCCATTATTTTTAAAAGATTTGAAAGGTTTCTTTGCAAAAGAAGGTTCTTTACTTAAAATGGATGGAAGTGTAACAAAAAAATTAACAAATGAGAGTTACTCAAATTTAGGTAAAGAATATGCTTTTGAATATTAGTGAAAGACCTATATTTCGTTCTGTGTATTTATAGCTTATTTAATAAATTTTTATTTATTTCTAGTTAAACTTTTGATGGTACTAAATTGCCTCTCTTTCTTTGATCATTTTCAATGGTTTCAAATAAACCCTTAAAAGTTCCTTTACCAAACCCTTGATGATGATATCTTTGAATAATCTCAATAAAAAATGTGGGTCTATCATGTAAAGGATTAGTAAATATTTGTAAGATATAATCACAATATTTTGTTTTCTTATTTCTTGAATTTTTATCATAATCAACCAAAATATGTAATTTTTTTAGTTTGTTTAGATCTTCCCTTAATCTAATATCATCTTCAGATAATCTTTTGGCTAATGCTTCATAATAGGAATCTGAAATTTCATTGAAAGATACCCCATTCAATTTCATTTGTTCTACACATGTAATGATATTGTTCGTTTTAATAGCGAAATGTTGTATACCAGAACCTCCATGAAAGTCATAAAATTCTTCTATTTGAGATTTCATTAATGCTTTAGCTGGTTCATTAATAGGTATTTTAATTTTTCCATTTGATGAAGCCATAACAAGTGAATTTAAACCACTGTTACCGGTACTAATCTCGGCTTCATCAACTGACCAGAATTTAGAAAACCCAAAGGCTTTAGCATAAAACATTACTTGATCCATCATTTGATCCCAATTGACATTTACTACACAATGATCGAAACCAATAAGTTTGATATCATTATTTTTAGAAACTTGATTCAAAGTCACTTCATTACTGTAATTTGGAAGATAAGGACCATTGTAATTAATATTTTCAATTAAGGTATGATAAATATCAGTTGAAGGAATACAAATTGTAGCCACTTTGACTGATCCATTTTGATCCAGTATGATTCTTGGTTGCCTGTAAATTTGAGCTCCATTAGTAATAGCATGATGAAAAACTTTTTCTACATCTTCCACAAGGAATGAAATATCCATAATTCCTTCACCATGCTTCTGAACGAATTCTGATATTTTAAAAGAGTCAACTAAATCTTCAGCAACAGATAATGTTTTCTGTTGGATTCTTTGAAAATTGTTTTCCTGATCTTTTAAAATATCTCTATAATCTGTAGAAAGGCTTACACAATCAAGCATTTTCTGTTTCTGGGAATCAGTTTTGATTAGTTTAGATTCTAAAACTTGCCAAATTAAGTTCAGATAGATCATTTTAAATTCTTCTAAATATGACTTTTGGGAATTGAAGTCTTCCTTTAATTGATCTTTTCCAAGAGGCAAGTCAGAAGGATTTTCCTCGACTGTTTCTAAAGTATTTATAAATTCAATTATTACATCCCCATTTCTTACCACATGAGAACCCAAGATCCTTGAATCATTTTCAAGCCCTTTGTAAGCAACTTCTTCAAATCCCATACTCAATTGGAATAATTTTGACATTTGTTTTGCATTAGAGGTGCATAATTTAATACTATGGAATGCAATGAAGTTATCATTAAAGTTTCTACTGAAGGGGGAATCTGATAATAAATCTTTCACATCTAAGTCTTCAGCAAGATAAAAAGGCAATTCTTCAGAAAGAAGTTTTTTATTTAATAGCTCTTCAAACAAATTAGCAGTCATTTTTTAAATATTTTGTTTAAACGAAATGTGTTTTGTAAATCAAAATTCTTTTTGAGGACAAAGAAAATTATTTTGCAGCTACAGTTCTTATCTCAAAATCTGGTATATTAAAAAAATCTGGTATATTAAAAATAATCACTAATAATAATAATAATAATAATAATAATAATAATAAATTCACAACGTCCACTAGTATGAAAATTATAATGAGTCTATAAAAATTCAATAGTCTAGTCTTTTTGGAAAGGGTTACTATTGTTTGCCTCTAAATTCGTATTTTGTGCATCAGAAAACTTTTCATTTAAATTAGAAGTTTGTTCATTCTGCTTTAAATGAGATGAATTCTCTCCGGAGTGTTTACGTTCAGCATCTAACTCTAACCCTGTATCAGTATCTGCTTCTTGTTCTTCATAAGTAGGAGTCTCATCCAAATTCTTCTTGATAGTAGCTAATTTCAAGACATTCTTTTTACCGAAGACCCAAACAGGATGGAAAGGAACGGCAATTAAACCAGCAATAGTAATCATTAATGCATCCAAAACCATAATGTATACTTCATGAGTGATAAGGTACCCCTGCCATCCTTCTGATAATTCCACTACTCTGAAGACACATCTAATATAGATGACAACCACAGAAACAGTTAAAGCCAATGGCATATATTGAAATAGCTTCATTTGACGAACGCCAATAAATTTTGGGTTGTAAAACTGATCCAAGACATTTGTTTTATATTCTCTAATATCTTTAGTATGACAAAGCAACTTCAAAAAATTCTTAATGGACCGCTTTTTGTAAGGATAATCACCTTCAATCGAAGATTTATTCTTAAAGTAAAGACGATTAAGAAATTCAAACCAAAATAAAACAAATATGGTCATGGCAAAAGTTTGAAATACAATACCAGCTATGATGGTGTTTGTACCTGGAGAAGTATCTTGAAACTTTTGTGAAGCAACTGAGGCAGAAGCACCACCTCCAGCTTGAATCAAAAGAGACAAAACATCACATGTAATGAATAAATAAGAATACCACATAGGTTTTAAGACTGAGTACTCTCTACCATGAGCAATTACCATTTGAGCAAAGAGAAAGTATATCCCTCCCATAATAAAAGCTGGGGCCAACGTTAAAGAAATATATTGCATCAAATAAGCATCGTAATTTTCAACATCATTTAAACACATTATTCTTCCTAAAAACCCAATAAATTCTAAACCGTAACCACAAAAATATGTTACATTATACCAATGGTATCTTGATTTAATTATCATCAATGCAGTGTAAACAAATATAATAGTGTATAATATAAAATAAATGATATTGGCGGGGTAACTCAAATGATATTTATACAAATTCTTTTCAAAGGCCAAATCATCCAAATTTAAGGTTGAATTAAATATAGCTTGAGTTGCTTGGGCCTGAACTTGATCATTTGTAGCTGTTGCTAATACATCCTGAGCTGATATGATTCTCATAGAAGCTTGACCCCCCCTAATCATTTGAGAAAAGGATTGAAATTGACCAAAGTTTTCAGCAGTAGCAAATCCATTTATGGCTGATGAAACCGATGCTTGAAGTGCTGCAGTATCTGTATTGGTTATGGTACTAAGAGTAGTCTGAGACGGCAAACTCGTTGGAGTCCATCTTTCAAATGACTGAGTATTCATGATAAATAATTTATAAATAAAATACTTAAAACAAAACAATGCGATAATATAATATACCTGGGTTTTCAGCCGAGAAATTCTATTGTCACCTAAAAATAGCCTCGTTTGGATCCACGGAATTGGACGGAAAAATATAATAAGCGAGACAAAGAACAGCGAAAATAACAATTATTATTTACGAAAGGAATATTTATATTCATACATTGTCATAAGGTCTTCTATTTCTTAAGCCTTAAATAGTTAGTGATTCATAGTACCTGTTTCGGAAGCGGCAGAACTGTTTAATGTAGTGGCATAGTTAATGTCATCCTGCTTTTCTTCATCACCCAAATTGAACTCATCATCATTATTTTTAATATTTTTCAATCTTAATATATTTTCTCTTCCAAAGACCCAAACAGGGTGGAAAGGAATTGAAATCAAACCAGAAATACTAATCATCAAAGCATCTAAAGTCATTAAGAATACTTCATGGTCCATTAAATAACCGTGCCATCCTTGTGCCAATTCAACCAATCTATAAACACATCTAATGTAGATAACAATAACTGATGTTGTCAAAGCTAAAGGCATGTAAATAAATAGTTTGTGTTTACGAACTGAAGCAAACTTTATGTTATAGAATCTTTCTAATTCTCTTTCCTTGTAATCTCTAGCACCTTTAGCATTAAACAATAACTTTAATCCATTCCAGAAAGTACTTTTTTTATAGGAATTATTTGTCTCAATTTGGTTTCTATCTTTAAAGAAAATATTGTGAATAAACATAAACCAAAAGCCTAAAAATACAGTCATGGCAGCGGTTTGAAAAGCTATACCAGCAATCATAACATTTTTCCCAATATCATTCATATGTTCTGTATTAGCTGAAGAACTAATACCACCTCCTGCAGCTTGAACAATAATACACACAGCATCAATTGTAATAAAAGTGTATGAATACCACATTGGTTTTAAAAGTGAATATTTTCTACCATAAGCTACAACCAATTGAGCGAATAGAAAGTAAATTCCTCCCATAATAAATGCCGGTCCTAAAGTTAAACAAACAAATCCCAATAAGAAATAGTTGTCATCATAGGGATCATTTAACGATAAAATTCTTCCAAGGAAACCCAAAAACTCTAAGCAATAACCACAAAAGTATGCAACATTATACCAATGATATCTAGATCTGGTGGCCATCAACACTAAATTTGCTGTAACTATACTAAAAATGGCAAAATAAATAATATTAGGAGCATATTCTAGCGTATACTTATATTTATTCTTTTCCATGTCCAAGGCTTCAAGACTTAATGTTCCTCTATAAATGGCTTGTGTTGCTTGAGCTCCAACTTGGCTATTAGTAGCCGTAGCTATCACTTGTTGGGCGGACATGATATTCAAAGAGGCTGAAGCCCCTCTGGCAGCTTGATCATAGCTTTGAAGTTCATCATTTAGATCTTTACCATGGGCAGAAATATAGGAAGTGGCTGCTGCTGTAGCTGATGAAAGTGTTGATATTAAAGCAGCTGTATTGGTAGCAGTAATAGAAGTAAGACTTTCTGAAGGAATTGCCAGACTCATAGTAAAAATACAACTAATCAGTAATAAATAAAATGAACTGATATAAAGACGTCGATATAGTAGGTTTTTATATAATGATTCTTTCAATATAAAGCCTCTTCAACCTAGGCGTAATCTCCGTTTAGCTGCGAAATAACCAACGTCATCAGCGGCGATTAATGGATTTACGCGGCCTTTGTCGAAATCGATTAAATAACCGTATTGCTAAAAATTAGACTAATGATGATTTGAAAGTCATAAAGAGGCGCATTCATAGCCCGGTTCGATTTAAAACCATAATACGGACATTGATTACTACTGCCTTTTAAAAATCTTGTTTTTATTTATCAACTTTAACTGTTATCTGAAAACCTGAAAACCTAAATATAGCAAAGAAATATACTGGTGGGTTTAGGCGTTAGGCAATAAGCGGCTTATAATTGTTGTTGTTTTAATCTATTACTTTGATTCTTTCCCTATTCTTAGTGTCTTAATACTAGAAGCATCAACATCAACATATATATATATATATATATATATATATCAATTCTAAACTTTCAGTTTCTTATATACAGGAAACCGTTTGGAAAGAGGTTGCAACATTAATCAGTATTCCATTTCCGGTATATAATAGAGGCTAATAAATTCTCACTGTGATCCCTATAATAATATTGGAGATCATGTTTAGTAGAAGCTAAGCCCGCTAAGTGGGGATTAAGCTTTAAATACTGTTTTGGTAATTTAATTAATTATTTATAGTACATTATTCTATATTTATATATCCTATGGCTTATTGCCTAGTTCCGTTTATTAAAAATAACAAATGTCAATAGTTCATATGATACGTTAATTGCTATGATTAGGGATAACCTAAACCGGGACCACTTAACCTGTGAAGGCTAGCATAGAATATAATTCTTGACTTGTCATAGATAGCAAAATTTCATTTCTGGGTGGGATTTCCTGATTTACCTCCTACTCCAACCGCAGACATATTAGGAAAGAGCGATTACTTAAAAGGGGTTCTCCTAATTACAATAATAATTTCTTTTCCTAATTCTTCTGTATATTCATAAAAAATAATTTGACAGGGACTACAAAATATTTAATTAAAAGAAATAAAACTATTCTTTCTCTATTCAGTTTGAAATATTGTCATTCCCAAGAGAGGGTGAAGATGTAAAGGAGGACTTTTCTTCCAATTTCTCTTCATTGTAGTGAACATTTGATGTATCCTTGTTCTTTTGAATGGTAGCGACCTTCAATTTATTTTCCTTACCGAAAACCCAGTAAGGATGGAATGGGATGAATGTCAACCCATTAAAGGCAATCATCAATGCATCTAAAGTCATCAAATACACTTCATGAGTGATTAAATAACCTGTCCAACCTTGAGCCAATTCAACAACTCTATAAACACAACGAATATAGACAACCACAGTACCAAAAGTCATGGCTAATGGGTAGTATGGCATCAATTTTCTGAATCTCAAATCACGATAATGTGGGTTGTAGTGGGGTTCTAAATGATTTACTCTAAAATCAGCCGCTTGTTTAGTGTTGAATAAGAATTTAAAGAAATTTATTAACCCTCTCTTTTTCAAAGGAGAATCTGATTCAACAAGCTTTCTATTCTTAAAGAAAATTCTATTCAAAAATTCAAACCAGAATGATAAGAAAATTGACATACAGAAAACTTGAAAAGCAATACCAGCTATCATGATGTTGGTACCAGAATCAGAGTCAGACCGATTCTTAGTTTGTTCAGATGCAATTGCACCACCAATAGCTTGAACAGCTAATGAAATAACGTCAAAAGTGATAAACAAGTATGAATACCACATTGGTCTCAAAACTGAAAACTGTCTACCAAAGACAACAACTAATTGAGCAAAAGTAAAGTATATACCTGCCATGATGAACGCAGGCGCCAAAGTTAAACTCACAAACTGTAAAAGGAAATAATTCATATCTGACCAATCAGTAAAGGCTAAAATTCTACCCAAGAACCCAATAAATTCAAGGGTATAACCACAGACAAAGGTAACATTAAACCATTCATATCTTGATGGTATGGTCATAGATACATAATACAAAAATAAGATTGCAAATAATGCAAAATAAATGATATTGGCAGGACGACTCAATCTTAAATCATATAAATTCTCATCCCATCTCAAATCTTTTAAATTCAATGTTTGGTTAAAGATGGCTTGGGTAGCTTGGGATTGAACTAATTCTTGTGTAGCAGTAGCTCTGAGATTTTCAGCAGAAATCACAGCTAAAGATGCTTTGGCTCCTCTCATGGTTCTTGATAAATCAATCAAATCACCCTTATCGGTTACGGTTTCAATAACACCTGCTGCCGAAGTATAAATATGATGCAAGGTTGAAGACATGGTAGGGTCGACACTTGTCATTACCGTCTTCGTAGGTAAAGAGGAAGTGGACCATTCTGACATTGAAATGGGCATATTAAATCCTTCGTAATTGTAAACTATAAATGCTGACTATGGATTAATGTTATAGAAGTAGTAAAAAAAAAATCGGATTTGATTGCTTATTTATAAAAATAATTTGCAGGGTGCAACGAAAAAAAAAAAATAAAATAAGGAAAAGAAAAAAAAACAATTTGCGGTTTTGGGCTATGAGATACGAAAGTTCTTACTGACATGATAAACATAAGAAAAATCAATAATCAAATAAACCCTTGGGCTGAGTTTAACTTAAAAATCATTTGATTAATGGGGCACAAATCGGCATCAGAAAAGAGGTTGAAAAGAGGAATCACCCACAAAACGTTGCAACTTGATCTAATGTGTCAAATATCAGGAGATGGAAAAGACTAGAGTTTATGATCCCGGCTCTTTCAAAAAAAACAAGGACCCTCGTTGTGGCATACTTCACGGTAATATTATTTGCCATTGCCCGAATTGATTGTCCGTTCCACTTTGATATTGTCATAAGACAATCAGCTCATGGCGAACAATAGAAGACCCTATTGTCGCGCCTTTAGACTTTTCTTTGTCTGACATATAATTAATAATAGTAAAATAGATTTTGATCTTTGACACACTAATATACTTTAAATTTATATATATATATATAAGAAAAATGAAACTTTTCTTACAAAGAAGAAAAGTGTTGATGCCAATACTGTAAGATCAGGTTTCTTAGGTACTCAAGCTTTTTCTTTTATAAGCCTTAACCTAAACAGTACTACTATATTGCACTATAAATTTACCTGTGAATGTGAGTGAGGAAACAACAAAGCAAAGAAAATTTTTAAAGGCTTAGTATGAGATATTAGTTTGTAAATTTTGCTCTGGTTCATGTTCTTGTTCATACTCGATTTCAATTCTAGGTTTCTTTCTTCTCTTCTTGTCATCATTAACTTTTCTCTTGGTATTATCATTACCTTCTTCATCTTCGGATTCGGATTCTGGTTCTGATGCATCTGATGATGATGATTCATCTAACCATTTTTCTAAATCTTCCACATCGACTAAATCATCATCACCTTCATCCTCAACATATTCAACCTCACCTTCATCGCTTTCTTCTTCTTCTTCACCTTCATCACTTACTAAATCGATGTCGTCTTCTTCATCATCAAGATCTTGTTGCTTATTATCCATTTTACCCAAGATTTTCTTCCAGATATTTTCGTCGACATTCAATGGTTTATCACCATATGCACCACTCTTCAATCTTTCTAGTAATTCTTTTTCAATAGCTTTTTCAATTCTAGCAGCCGTTAATGCTTTTCTTTCTCTATTTTCTTCCCGTCTTTTAACCTTTGGTTTAATTCCAACATAATGCCTTTCATCCTCTTTCAAAGCTAGCCTTCTTTCTGTCATTGTCACTTGTGTCAACCTGGTTAGTCTTTGCTTACATTTATGAATTAAAAATTTTTGCCAATATTGTAATCGATCATCGATTTGCTCCAATGCTTTATTATAATTTTTCAGCAATTTGATTCTCTCCCATAACTTCGATGGCATATGGGCCCTTTCTGCTGTCTTCATATACAAGTATAATCTACCATCAATGTTCTTGACAGTAGCATATCTAGAATTTGCTAAAGGACATGATTGTCTATTACATAGACCAGATACATTATATTCATTCCTGCAAAAATTTTGTCCCTTGTCTGTTTTTATCTTAAAAGCACAAAACTGTTGGTTTATAACTTGCCAAATAACTTCGTCTGACATCACTTATGCTTTTTCTGTTAAGTACTTATATTAGTATTGATTCAATCAATGCTTTTTATAAATGGTGATGAGCTTTCGAATAAAAAAAAAATTTGAGATGAGAAGATTTCTCTTTTGATTGTATGCAGGCTTTTAAGTTCACTCGATTACGAAATGTGATTTAATCATTGGTTGTCATAGGAAACCTGTAAAGATATTCAAATTTTATGGCATTGTAAACTAAAATTCATATATGTTATTCTAACTTACTTGTTTGTTGATATTATGGTTTACATTCTTTTTTTTTTTTTTTTTTTTTCTTCCTCTTGTGTTTTATGTCTTCTATTGATTCAAGTTGTAGACGAATATATTTCGCAATTTCTACCCAATTTGAATAAAGAAATCAATTTTATCAAAAACCTTCAAGACGATTAGAAACTGTTTCTTTTCTTTTTTTTTTTTTTTTTTGGACAATTATGGACATATACATACATATATGTATATACCAATAAGTAAAGACACGATGCCATTGAACATCATCTTTAGTTATTTTATTAAGTGTATATTAATCAATTATATAACTAGTAACACCATTAGCCATTGTGTCTCAAATTGATTGGCTTATTAGGCACTGCAGGTTTTATTTTAGCTACTTGTGGACCAATTATTTCGGGAAACTTACTGGGATCTATCTTATGGGCATACCTCGAAAATGAAGTTATTGCAATTACTACTTGATAAGGATCTCTTCTATCGTATAAATCAACAGTTTGAAATATTTCATCTTGAGGCAACCCAATTAGTTCACATAACTTCATAAAGAATGTGATGTTTTCCATTTGTACAAATGGCATCTTCGAATTTTTCATCTTCTTACAGGGATTATTGGGAACTTCTAGTAAATTACCTAATTGACATAATATCATCCCACTTTTTAAAATGTCCATCAAATCCTGATTATGATCTTTGTAAGCTTGTATATCTGAAGACAGAAAATTTAGTACTTTAAATATCCATTGGGTTAACTCTTCTTCTTTATTCTTGTACTTTGTATGTCTTGACTTGTGAACATCTTGATCTAAGTTAGTAAATGCGTTTTGACTAGAAGGTTCAATATTTTGGTTTCTATTGTAGTTCATTATAAATTAGTTCCGTAATATTACAATTCTATAAATCTGACAGAATCCGCTTTTCACTATTTTATTTTGTATCTACATAAGAGATCAGTAGAAACGTCACCTTTTTTTGTCGCGCTCATTTGAGACACTTTTATATATACTAAAACAAGCTTTTTTTAGGTCGATACATAAACCTTTCAATTGTGTAATCTCTTTTCGTAAGAGTGTAATCCATGAACACCACCCTCTAATTGAGCAGAAGCAGTTCTGAATTCAAATCTGACATCACCAGCATGAACACTATCTTTTAAGTTGGAGATTGATGTGGCACCAATATCCTGCAAAGAATGTTGCAAACCATTGTACAAGTAAGGAACAAATTTAATAATTGAACCTTTGTCAGTAACAGAACCAGAAACACCTTGAGCCACCAAAACCTTATCAGCTTCTGAGAAGTAACGAGAAGTTGAAGCATTAGCACTAGTAGCGGTTTGTTGCATGGCATCAATAGAACCCATACCACGGTAACTCTTTAATCTCTTACCATCACGGTAAAAGTATTGACCTGGAGTTTCACTAGTACCAGCTAATAATCCACCCATCATAACACAAGAAGCACCTAAAGCTAAAGCCTTAGTGATATGACCGATATTACCAATACCACCATCAGCAATAGTTGGAACACCAAATTTATCAGAAAATTCAGATACAGCATAGATGGCAGTACCTTGAGGTCTACCACAAGCCATGACTTCTTGAGTGATACAAATGGAACCAGAACCCATACCGATTCTTAAACCATCAGCACCGGCTTCAATTAACAATGCTGCTTGTTCTCTAGTAACTACATTACCAGCAATAATTTGTAATTCTGGGTATTTTTCTTTAATCCATTTAATCATATTCATTTGGAAAACTGATGAACCATTAGAAGAATCTAATACCACAACATCCAAACCAGCAGCAACTAATTTATCCAATCTTTCTCTATCAGCATCAATAGTACCAATAGCTGCACCACATAATAATTGTTTGGAATGGTAAGATTTGGAAGCTAATGGATAACTTTCATTTTTTTGTAAATCAGTTAAAGAAATTAAAGAGATCAAATTACCTTCGTTATCGACGATAGGTAATTTACCTTTCTTAGATTCTCTTAATAAGGCATTACCTTCACTTAAATCAATTCCTTGTTTACCAGTAACTAATTCTTTAGTCATAACTTCAGAAATTTTAGATGACTCATCTTCATGGAATTGGACATCACGAGAGGTAACAATACCCAATAATTTACCACCAACTTTACCATTTTCTAGAAACATTTGTTAGTAAAAAGTCCAAGGAAGTTTAAAGAGACTCCTTTAGCTTGCATCAACTCTTCTATCTTGAGGAACTAAAAGTTTGATCAAATAGTACTTATCAGTGAAACAAATTATCCCCAACATCGTTTGATGTCAAATCGGTAGAACGAAAGTTATTAAAATTATAGATTAATCATCAAAAATTTCCAGTGATCAAAATTTAAGCTTCAAAATAAAAAAAAAAAAAGATACAACAATTGTGACAATTTAATCTCTTTGGGTCTCTTATAAATAAAGTTTATTTAACATACCAGTAACAGGGAAGGAAGTAAATCCTAACAATGATTTCAATTTTTTAATATCAGCAACAGTAACATCTGGAGAGACAACCATTGGATCATTAATGAAACCGTTTTCATACTTTTTGACTTTTCTGACCATTTCAGATTGTTCATCGGGTGTACAGTTATGATGAATAATACCAATACCACCTAACAAAGCCATATGAATAGCCATATTTTCTTCAGTAACAGTATCCATGGGAGAGGATAAGAAAGGTGATTTTAAAGTGATCTTTTTAGTTAATTTAGTTTCTAAATTAACTGCACTTGATGGGAAATTAATCATTCCTGGTAAGACCAAAAAATCATTATAAGTCAAACCACCAAAATTACTAGAGTTAACTAAGGTTTTGACGTCTAATCCATCTTTGGCTGGATAGTCCTTTAAGTAGGAAGTGGCTTTAGTAGCTTCAAGACTCATTGTTAATAATTTATGTTAAAGAAATAGGGCAAACTTTGCCAAAAAAAAAAAAAAGAAAAAAAAAGAAGAGAAAATTTTTTGTGGTGGAATATCAACAATTTATAAGCCATTTTTTTTTTGACTCCGATGAGCAGCCATACAAATTACAAAAATTACGCAACAGTTTTGTAACAAAATAGAGGCGTTTACTATATCTGGTGAAACAATGTAAGATAAAAGTGTTTTAGGAAAGTATTTGAAGTACTTTAAACCATATCGAGTTAATGAAAGGAGGTTATTGCTGACTCTTGTTTTGGTTTGTGACATTATCAGTCTTCTTCCGTCGGAGATTCCGATTTTACCATTTCACCGTTTCTTACTCAACACTGCCAGGGAAATAAGAATAAAATTATATAGTTCATTATTTGCTCAAGATAAGCAGTACTTATAGTCAAAAGGTCAAGACATTTTTTTATAGAAATTAGACTTGATTCGATTACAAAAGTTCAAACGTAAGAAGCAGAGAGGTAAAACTCGAAATACCTATATGGTTTAATTCAATTATAACTCAAGTAATCTTCCAAATAGTTCTGCTAATAAGTTAGTACTAGTTTCTAATAAGTAAATCATAAATCAGTGTAGCGGTTCTTGATTCAATCTTCATTAAATGTCAAGGCCTATGGCTGCAAGGATCATCATATTTATGTTCATTGTGGTACATACATATCATTAGGAATGATCATTATGGTTTCCATACACTAAAAAGACATATTACACATGCTTTTAGTAATGATTCATACTATTCTAGGAAACATAAAAAAAAAGAAGAGAAAAAATTTAGTTCTTTTTTTTTTTTTTCACCAACAAATTCCATCATTTTTCATCGCAGAGAATGTGCATCTATGTCAAAATTTTACCTTTTATTAATCATACCGTTAAGACTATACACCAAAAAAAAAAAAAATTTTTACGTACACTACGAAAATTCATCTATTTGGAAAAATGATTAATAAGATGTGATTGTTCTTATTCTATTTTATTTTTACTTTTTTTTTTATTTTTAATCATTTTTTTGTTTCAATTTGGATCTTTTTTTTTATGATCTTAATGATCCTAACTATTTTTAATCAGTTCTTTGATCTTTAACTATAGTAATTAACACCTATTCATTGACCAGCAACACTCGTATCACCAGGAACTGGATTCATTTGAGGATTCTTTGATTTCAATTGAGTAACATAATCTTCGATCTTTTTCCAACCGTCTTTTCTTGCTGCCTCTCTTACCTTTTGTTCCTCCAATGATTGATGATACAACATGGTGCAGTGATCATACAAGATTAAGTTATGATCCATGAATACCTTCAATGCACCAAATACCAACAGATGTATACTTCTATTCCAGTTGGTTGTAGCAGAATTGTGGGGTGGTAAATTATTGGCATAATCCAAATCACTTTGTTGTGGATTTGTAAAAGAATCATAATATTCTTCATCAGTCATATCATTAAGTGAATTCAATCCATCAGTAAAATTGTTGGGGTTAGGTGACATATTTGGATTATTCATATTATTTATAACTAATCCACTATCAATTAAATTACCATTAGCATCAGTAGTAGCATCAGCATTTTCCATCAATTTTTGTTGCATTACTCCATTTGTAGCATTAGGTTGAGTGGCATTAGTCAATTCATACAATGAAGCGAAGATAATTGGCAATATTACTTCAGCATTTTCAGTTATTAAGGTCAAAAAATATTCATTGGACCAATACATCAAAACTTTTTCACTAACTTGAAAATGTGGTGATGCAATACATTTCAGTAATTGAGCAAACAATGGGATTTGAATCTTTAAAAATTCATTTGGTTCCATGACTTCAAATATATCTTCAATCTCATTTAAAAACATAACTTCCTTTTGAGAATTAACCTTTGGCCAAAATCTTAATAATCCCATTACCACATCCTCAGTTAATGAAGGATCTTTTTCCAAAAATTGTACAATACAATAGGCCAATTGAGGATGATATAATGATAAGCTCTTGACCTTGTGTAATGGCATTAATACTCTTACCAAGAAAATTTTATGTTCTTCTTTCAAGGGTAAGGCAAATCCATTGATAATAGATCCTAAGATTTCTAATAATTCACCAATTCCATTGAATCTTTCGGTTTCATAAACAAATTGTAAGAACACATTACTAATAGATTTTCTAATGAAACTTCTTAAGCTCAAAAATTTCCCATAGATTCTATGTAATGTAGTCTTCAAACAATCTCTTTCTCTGGGATCTTCACTATCAAACAATTCTAAAATTCTTATAATAAAGTCATGGTCTATGTAGTGTTTAGCAACCTGATGTGCAAAGTCAGGACTTTCAATAAATCTTAAAAAGAATTCATAAATCGCTTGCATATGAGGCCATGCTAATTCACTAACAGGCTCATCTTCATCGGGGTCATAAATATCACCAATTGGATTTACTGGGGGAGGAATTGGTCTAAATAAATTCTTTCTGAACATAGTAATAACATGCTTATACATCTCATCAGTGTATGTGAATCTATTTGACAGTATGAACTGGATCAATTCTTGCAATGTCACCCTTTTAATCTCTTTACCTCTAATATCATACGTGGGATCACTAAAATCAAATAAAATGTTACATTGACTGATTTTCTGAATAAACAATGATATTTGCTCTTCAGGTAAAACTTCATCAAAATTTGGTAATTTAACGATTTCCTGATGTCTATCAGACGATGAAGGTTCAAATCTTGAAGATGAATGTCTTTTTGGAGACACAATCAAATCGATATCATAGTTTTCTTTATGAGGAGAGGCTATGTTAGGATTTAATTGATAATTATGAGGGTGTCCATGCTGAGAATGAGCTGCAATATGAGTGTTTTGTTGTTTAATCTGAAAAGGTTCCATTGAAGTGTCCATTTGATTATTGTTGGCCATAGTAGAAGAAGTACCACCCATTTGAACATCAGATTTATCAAAAGAAGACATTTGCATAGGTATACCGGAATCATTGGAATCATTATCATTGTTAATAACTATGGTAGGAGAATCATTAGGAGATACATTTTGATTAGATTGTTTAGGCAGCAGTACAGAAGGCAGATTGCCTTGAGTGGTACCAGAGTTTGATGAACCACTAGTATTAGATTTGACGGAACCACTACTATTATTTCTTGAGGGAGAAGGTGAAGATTTTGGAGAACTTGAACCTTTTGATCCAAGTGATAAAGAACTAGAAGAAGATCCTTTTTTCAAATCTTTTTGTTCCTTTTCAGCCTTTTTCTCGGATTTCTTAGCTGCAGATTGACTTTTATTTCTTGAAAGTCTATTTTTAAATCCTTTCATCATTTTCTTGGGTAGTAGGTTATTTATCAATACAAATAATTAACTCACAGGATTACTAGCCTGAAGGAGCAATAATAAGGAACTATAATTAATATCAGGAAATATGACCGGATGAGTTCCGATTCAAACAAACCAAACTAGAAATACAAGTCACTTAAGACAAACACAAGCGATTAACGTTTAAAGATACCAAAATAATAATAGCAAATAGTTTACTAAAACCTGGAATTATTGGATTTCTATGTCGAGTATTATTTACTGTCTTCTTTGAATTGATTCTTTTAATGAGAAAGAAACAAAAAAAGAGAAATACTATGAGAACAACAACTCTTTAATATCAATTGTCCTTAACACTTGATGTAAAGAAGGAAATCCAAGTATAGTCGATGAAGAAAGTAACAGCACGAAAATATGGTGATTGGAGGTTGTTTTCGAAAATAAGTGATTGTTCACTTCACACGACCTTGACGGGGAGACCAACTATATGCAGATGCCAAAGGCTATACGTTAGTGTCTACCTCAAGCGAAAAGATATATATATCTATATATATACACAAATAAGTCTATTTAATGATAATGATTATGGATGGTTGGTATCGTGGCGTCTATTTAACACATAACTTAAATAGCAATTCCATCCAATGCTTATGATATTGACCAGTAGTAATCTAAGTTGTACTGGAATGAGACCAAAGTTGAATAATTGGAAAGTGGGCCATACTAACCAATTAGTCTTCAAAGTTTCCCACCAATTGACATGAATTCTTCGCTGAGCTTCTTGTATTGGAGTTGGTCTGAATTCAAAAAATGTCATCATAGTGTAGTATAATGGGATTCCCACAAAGGGCGCAAATACTAATTGATCCAAACCAACCTTTAAAATGGTGTCATAAACTCGTAATGTCTTGGGGGTTATGGATCTATTAGGGAATTTGACCTTATCAATAATCTTGTACCATCTATCACCCATTGGAGCAAAGATAATACCTCCATAGATCACAGCTCGTAAAGTCCGAGAGTAATCATAATCACCATCACCTATATTTTGAGCTAAACAGTCACCAGTACCAAATAAGAATCCTGTAGATAACATGTTTGTTGCCAAAGGCATTTTGAGTAACATTCGATTATACCTAGCGTAAAAACTCATTATGGAAAGGATAAAGTGTGAAGGTAAGTAGGAGAAAAACACAGATAACTTTATACTTCAAAATTTCAATTTCTTCTTTTTTTTTTTCTTCAAATGAGACCACCGCAGATTCAAAGGGAGAATATATTATCTATTATATCTATAAAAAGTAAATGAATAAATAGTAGCAAAGCTAATAGAGGATATTAAGTAAGGACAGGTTCATCTAATTCATGAATTTCTTCTAAGAAATGAGAGTCATAGTGAGATTTAGAATTATGGACTAAACTCAAAAAGCAATTCCAACCCATGGAGCATATGTTTGATGTGACGATTCTCAAATGAATAGGAATAATGGTAAAACTAATAAATTGAAAAATTGGCCAAATAGACCAACCAGTGGTTAATATGGTCCACCAATTTCTATCTAATTTTTCTTTGGCTGTTTTTAAGGGGGTTTCATTTAAGGCTAAAGTAGTCATGACTATATTATACATTGGGATCCAAACGAAACCAGGGAAAATCATTTGATCAACTCCAACTCGGAATATTATATCACAGAAGTTGACAGTTCTACTTGACCAAGTAGATCTTTGAGTTTGAGATAAAAATGGATTCATGATGAATGGGAGCTTTTTGGTATACCAAAGAACAGCAATTGGGGAAAAAAACACGGATCCATAAGTACAAGCTCTTAATGTTCTATAATAATCATATTTCTGATTTTCTCTTTCTGGGAAAAGTTTTTGGGCTAAAAAGTCACCACTACCGAATAAGATTCCTGCTGTAACCATATTGGTTTTATATGGGTGCTTTTTTAAAAGACCATTATATCGGTGGAACATCGTTCAACTCAGTGGCCCAAGAAATGGGAGCCTAATATACAATACTTATATATAGATAAAAAAAGTGTTAAAAACAAGAAGAAAAAGAAGAAGAAAAAAAAAAATATATGGTTAAGTACAGATATATTTTATGTAGCAGATCTCAGTATAGGAAATCAATCTCCGTTAAAAATTTTTTTTTTTTTTTTCCCTTTCTTTTCACAGTAACTACGCATAACGTGACTTCCCAGATAGTTAATTAGCGACTCATTAGATAACGAGATAACTCAGTAACAACGAGGTAACATAGCAAAATATATATAAGATGATAAAGCCACTAGGTACTTAAAGATTTTGAGAATCTAGAATATATATCATCTTTAATGGTAATAAGATATCATGTTAATAGGTATTGCTGCAATTTTATAATAGAGATGCGGCTGATATTCTCGGAGAAGAATTAAAATAGGGTTAACAGAAGCGAGGACTGAGACATAGACAGTAGAGAAAGAAAAGGAGCACTAGCCACATACAAGAATTCACTGACATATTCACATATCCGGGAAACCATGCATAGTCAATCATCGATAAGTACCTTTTATGAATCATACTGCAGGTTTATTTATTAGTCCATTCTTAAAGATTACTCTCTACGCTTCTTTATTGACTAAACTCACTTAATTCTCCAAGTTAAACCTTCTCGCTTTGCTAGTACCAGCGAGGCTTTATGGCCCGCCAGCTGCTCGCTGGCTCCAGTCTCAGTTATTATTTTTCCGGCAAATTGAACAATAAAATAGACAGCGTATATGCAGGAGCGATGAATGAAGCTATCTAAGGCCTTCCTAATTAAGCGCAAATGCAAACGAAATGAAATTAACCCCTTTAATTGACCAGATAGGACTATCGTAGATGTCGACGTA
>JAJMEC010000083.1:9127-92866 GCA_030573955.1 Yamadazyma triangularis | reverse complement strand
GAATTACCACCACCAACAAAGGTTCCGTTACCTCTGTCCAAGCTGTTTATGTCCCAGCTGATGATTTAACTGATCCTGCTCCTGCCACCACTTTTGCTCACTTGGATGCTACCACTGTGTTATCTAGAGGTATCTCTGAATTGGGTATCTATCCTGCTGTCGATCCTTTAGATTCCAAATCTAGATTATTGGATGCTTCTGTTGTTGGTCAAGAACATTATGACATTGCCAACGGTGTTCAACAAACTTTACAAGCTTACAAATCCTTACAAGATATCATTGCTATTTTAGGTATGGATGAATTATCTGAAGCTGATAAATTGACTGTCGAAAGAGCTAGAAAGATCCAAAGATTCTTATCTCAACCTTTCTCTGTCGCTGAAGTTTTCACTGGTATTGCTGGTAGATTAGTCAGATTAGAAGACACCATTAAATCTTTCAAGGAAGTCTTAAGTGGTAAATACGATCACTTACCTGAAAACGCTTTCTATATGGTTGGTGGTATTGAAGATGTCATTGCTAAAGCTGAAAAGATGGCTTCTGAATCCAATTAATCTCATTAATTAGATTTTTTATACTTTCATATAGTTTATAAAAGAAAAAGTACGATTTATTAAAGTGTTCTTTGTTTTTGTTTTTGTTTCTATTTCTCTCTATTTCTCTCTCTGTCTCTCTATTTCTCTCTCTGTCTCTCTATTTCTCTCTCTATTACTTTCTCTCTCTGTGTCTCCTCAGCGCGACTTGTCGACATTTTATATTCTCTTGACACGTTAACTTTTTAAGGTTTATATAACATGTTTTCCTTTTCGTTAGCTGATGTATGTAATAGATTGATTGTGTAATAAAACACTAACAAGACACTCTACTAACAAAATAGACATTTTCATTTTTAGATAATCCTAAATTTAATTGGAAAACCATTATTGTTGGGTTTACTGTGGGGCAATATATCTTTGAAAATTACTTAAGTTATAGACAATATGGAGTATTAAAGAGAACATCATTGCCATCATCATTGAAATCAGAAATTCCAAAGGAAAGTTTTGATAAATCCCAAGATTATTCTAGAGCTAAAGAAAGATTTAGTTTTATTTCTGATACTTATTCTTTGGTACAAAATTTATTAATTATTAAGTATGATTTATTACCCAAGATTTGGTCTTTTAGTGCTACATTAATGGAAAGTTGTAAAGTGATTTTACCTAAATTTATGAATGGAGTAATTACTCAATCGATTTTCTTTATGATTTTCACTACTATTGCTTCTAGTATTATTTCTTTACCTTTATCGTATTATTCTAATTTTGTATTGGAAGAAAAATATGGGTTTAATAAATTAACCATAAAATTATGGATTACTGATTTGATTAAAACTATTGGATTATCTATGGTATTTATTCCACCAATTATGGGAGGATTTTTAAAAATCATTGATTATTATGGTGATTCTTTTATTGTTTATGTATGTGGATTTACTTTAGCTGTTCAATTGATTATGATGACTATTTTCCCCACTTTAATTCAACCATTATTTAATAAAATTACTCCTTTAGATGATGGTGATTTAAAGACTGCCATTGAAGATTTAGCTAAATCTCAACAATTCCCATTAACTAAATTATATGTTATTGATGGTTCTAAAAGATCAAGTCATTCAAATGCTTATTTCACTGGATTACCATGGAGTAAACAAATTGTTTTATTTGATACTTTAATTGAACATTCAACTATTAAAGAAACTGTTGCTGTTTTAGCTCATGAAATTGGTCATTGGAAACTTAATCATTTACCAAAATTATTGATTTTTTCTCAATTGAATTTATTCTTGACATTTTCATTATTTTCTGCTTTTGTTAAAAATGATTCATTATTTAAATCCTTTGGTTTCTTTGGTGGTAAACCTATTATTATTGGGTTCATGCTTTTCAATGATATCTTTAAACCTGTTGAATCTGTACTTCAATTCATTATGAATTTATTATCAAGAAAACATGAATTTGAAGCTGATGCTCATGCTAAAAAATGTGGTTATTCCCTGGAATTGGGTAAATCCTTGATTAAATTAAATATTGAAAACTTATCTTATATGGATGCTGATTGGTTATATTCTTCTTACCATAGATCTCATCCAATTTTAACCGAAAGATTAAATGCTATTGGTTATGAATCAACTGAAAAAGTCAGCAAGAATGATTGAGCTTTGATTGTGTTGATCACTTGATCACTTGATCACTTGACCAATCACTTAAATTTATTCTGCAATTCATTGTATTCTCCTCTCATTTGTACATAACCTAAATGAATTTTACCCACAAAATGATCCGCCAACCTTCTGTCACTGTCTAATCTCGATAAATAAGCTCCACATTGTTCACAAACCTGTAATTTCTGTTGGGATGATTGTCCTACATTTTCAATGATATTTCTTACTTGTTGTCCTAATTCTGATCTCTCATTCATTAAGTCAGCTAATTTGATCGATTGATTCAATACCGTCAATGTTTTGGAGTTTTCCGTCAAATAATTAAGCTCTTGTTGCATCAACCCTACTTTGGTATCTAATAATTCCAAATCCTTAGTCGCTTGTTCAATCTTAGCTCGTTCTTCAGGTGTATGTTCTAACCGCTTATTAGCAATATCTATAGTATTATCTATCTCATTGATATACATCTGTAATGTCTTATAATAATCGTATTCAAATTCAGGAAACGTTTCTCCATTGTTCTTAGTTCTTTGTTCATACTCTATCTTATGCTTTTCTAAATGTAACTTAGGACATTTCCCCATATCTTGTTTAGTTCCTACAAACAAATCATGAGGACATGTTCCAATAAGGAAACTCTTACAAACTTTATAGTTAGTTAGCTCCACATCTCTTCTTTTTGCCACTGGTGATATTAAGGAATCTTTCCCCATGAGTTGGACGAGTAATCGTCTTTGTTCTTCAGCCATTGGTGGTATTAGTGGTGGTATTAGTGGAATGAGTTGATTGAGGTTATTTGGTGATGACCGCGAAGATATATAAATGGATGTAAAATATATGTATTATATATAATATATATTATTTATATCCTTTCCTTATGAAGAAGTATCAACTAATTGGAAGGAGAAAACCTTCAAATAAAATAAGAACTCCTGAGTATCCTCGAATTCACATTCATTCATTACCTTTGGAGATTCTTATAAAGATATTCAACCATTTAAGTGATGATGTTCATCAATTGGTGAATCTAAGCTATGTGTGTCAGAAGTTCAAGTCTATCATTAACAAATACTATTTGTATAGGGAGATGAAGTTTACTAGTAATAGTTCGTTTGCTAAGTTTACTGATAGACATCTTCCTAATAGGCTATTTGGAATGTATGATACTAGTGCTAATATCAGTTTAATACAGTCAGTGGAGTTCAATGACCCCCCGATTAAGGAATCCGACCATTTAAAGACAAAGATAGCGGGGTCGTATGACGTGGAAAGTATTAAGAAGAGTCGGCATGAAAATAATTTCAATGGGTTTACTAATGGTTTATCACTGTTACTTCAAGAGGATTTCAATTTAAAATCCGTGACCATAACTGAAATCTCCCCCCACTTTCAATTTGATGACGTTAAACCGTCTTTACTAAATAGGGGGAAAAGGAACCTGAAAAGACAATTAGATAAGTTGGTACTTAAAACACAATCGGGGTGGTCTATTCCATTTAAATTGAATCATATATCTTTAATTCTAGACCCTTTTAGTACTATAAATGTTTTGGAATTGCATGATTTTATCATTGATGAAAATAAATTATCGGGTTTAGTATTGTCAAAGGATATCATTTTGAATCATCTTATACTAGATTCTTGTTCATTTACTAATAGAAAATCTTCAAATCGACAATTATGTCCATTATTTCGAACAACTTCCAGTTTAAGTTTACTTAACATTAATCACTCAAACGACTTATCCGTCATAGATTTCATTAAACTTAATAAAAATCTTGAAAAATTGACCATTGATTTGGGATCCAATATTTTCTATGAAGACAACTTTTTCAATTTTAAATCGTTTAATCCTTTCTTCAAATTAATTTGTTCCAAAACTGGTGGTTATTCAAACTTGAATCACTTGAGTTTGATAAATTTCGATTTATTTTCCAATTATACTCATCTGCATGAATCAAGTGATACCAGTCATTTATCATCATTACTACAGATTTTGTCTTCCGTAAACACAGTTGAAATCTTTATTAAAGATATCCCCAATACTGTTTACACGTGTAAGAGATGTGGATCAATGAAGACAGAACATTCTAAGAATTTGAGAAATTTAACTAAACAAGACTGGTATTTATTATTAGATCCTTTAATTAGTGAAACTAATACTATAAAGATTAAAACCCAAACAGGAACTTCACTTTTCCAGAAATCAGAAATATAGTCATTATTACTACTGAGAATAATAATGTTATTCTTGTGGTTCTAGTTTTCGATGCATCTACGAAATGTGTTAGTAATAATATTTAATGGGAGCATATCTTTTGAATGATTGAATTACAGAAATCAGCTACATAAGTAGCTGCCATTTTTAAAATTGATTCTGAACCTTGAGAATTATCTTCCTCCAGGGATGTCCAATCACTATCATCATCATCATTATCATACGTACCACTCCCATATTTCTTATATCTGAGTCGACTGTTTTTGGTAAGTTCAATTCCTGAAGTATAGTCAACTTTTTGAATAATCAGTTTCAGTTGCAAGTATTGTTTACCTTGAACATCATAAACGTTGAATCGTGAAGCAGCATTTTCTAAATCTACTGGTACGTATTTACCATGTACAGCTTCAACACCATATTCAATAAAACCATCAGCAAGTGATTTAACAATCCCCTTGGAAATGTCAATATTATCATAGTTTTCTTCACAAGGAGGAGTGGCATATCGTTGAATTTTTCTTCGATTTTGGATATCTTGAATATTTTTTTTGATACTGCTGGCTACGTGTCGATAATCTACTTGAGGTAAAGTGTTAAATTGGGTTTTCAAAGCAACATAGTCAGGTAATAACTTGATATCTCCATTTGCTTGGACTTGTACTAAACCATAATTGTTGGGTTCTTGAGAATACTCATACACTAATCCTCCACAGAAAACATCAATCATATTGTTAGAATATAAGGTATGAACTTCCCCGAATTTCCTTGGTGTCACTTCATTGCATCCATATCTAGAAAGTTAGTAATAGTTTGCTGTAGCTCATAAAGACTTTAAACATACTCAGAGAAGAATACAGGACGAGTATAAGAAGCATAATCACTCACAAGGGTACTATAACCACTGGAATAGAAAGTTTGATCACCACACCATTGGTACGAGTTTACACCATAGAAATCCACTGAATCAGCCGGTGATTCCTCAAGACATTCAAGGTACTGGGAGAATGAAATCCTATACTTTAAATCATCAGCAGCTGAATACCCCACAGGAATAAGTCTAGGAGAATTGATATCGATATAATTCTTTATATCTCTAATTAAGGCCTTTACATAGACAGGAGACCTTTCAGCCGATACTTCATCATTGACAATTTCATTTCCAGCAAAGAATCCAAGAGTATTATTATAATAAGAGAATTGTTCCACCACTTTGAACACGTTCTCTAAATAAACCAAATTATAACTGGACCAAGGTTCATATCTATTCAAATGATGTCCTGGAAGTGGAGAATTAACATCAAGGACTAAATAGATTCCTGCTGCTGCCAACATGGACATACAAGCATCATGATTCAAATCTGCATTTATTGAATAAATCCGGATAGTCTTTTTGGGTTAGTATATGTAGAGATGGTAGTCTCAAGGCTCTCAAGACATTACTCTCCTTAATACATACATTGATTCCGATATCTTGAAACAACAATATATCTCTAGCACATTGATCAGGATCTGATAAAGGATCTTTATCATTGGAAACAGCTGAAGATCCTCCAGGTTGATAATCAATTCCTTTAATGAAGAACTATAGCTTGTGTTAGTAATTCCTAGTGTTATTCTCCTTCTCATTGTAAAACTAGTCCACATACCGGTTCATTTGAAACTGTATCGATGAAATATTTCCCATTAGAGGTGATAGGATGCACAAAACCTTTAACAAAGTTCAACCAAAGTAAAAAACCTAACAAAAACATGATTATTAGGAAAATAATAAGTAATCTTTATTGTGAGAAATGGGTGCAAAAAAGAGAAGAAAAGAGACAAACAGTAAACAAACATAATGCGAAAATGGTTGCAAAAAATATAGTACATTATAAGGGTCTTAAGTTATAGCAACACATTAGTTAGGCTTTAAGCTATATAGTTGCTTTGGTAACACTTCACACTTCAATAGATGTGGATACTGAAACCATTCCTCCAGCCATATTGGCCCAACTAACATAATTACGAGAATAATGATTAACTTCATGATAAGCAGGGACTAAGTGATTATTATCACCTAAATTCCCCCAATAACAGTCTATATCG
This sequence comes from Yamadazyma triangularis, assembly GCA_030573955.1. NCBI lineage: Eukaryota > Fungi > Ascomycota > Pichiomycetes > Serinales > Debaryomycetaceae > Yamadazyma > Yamadazyma triangularis. The sequence goes on along the minus strand of JAJMEC010000083.1, from coordinate 86,360 downwards.
ACTTTTAACTTATTACTGGCTTTGTTATCTATGGAATCGATTAGATTTGGTACCCATTGTAAGCCAATATGATAAGGTTTGTTGGAATCTAATTTGTTCAAGGATAAATCGGTGATTCCCAGAACATCTTTATAGTAAAAGTTACCTTGCTTATCCTTAGAAAACCCTACGGGAATGGAATTGATAGTGATATCGGTATCATTAATTTGTTCATCATTATCTTGGTATATTATAATGGTTTTCACGGGAATATCTTTATCTTTACCGGAATTAAATTTCATCAGACACATATTGTTGTCTTGAACATTAAGTTTAAGTTCCCCTGTTAATAATCCAAAAGGAACATCATTAAAATCAGATCCTTTCAAGATATCAACTGATAAATAATCGGAAAAGTTACTGGATTCTGGTAATACTTGAGGAAATAAGGTTGTATTATACTTACATTGTTGCATTCCATCGTCACCAAGTTCTTCACAAGTAACCATCAGATTCAGGTCCTTAACTGAAGGCATATCTTTTAAAAACTCTTCATAATTAGTACCAATTCTACCATTAACTTTAACAAAACTATCGGTAAAAGATTCTGTTAAATTAGCTGATTGAATGAATTTTAATTTCATAGGATTTTCCAAATCAAATGGTTCTTTAAATGTGAATGAAATAAATCCTTGAATAACGATAATTAATAAAATCCAAAAGATTATTCTATTGACTTTAAAAATAAATGGTAAAAATGGTAATGCCCAAATAATGGCTATTGTTTCCATAAGTTTATAAAGTAATACTTCCGAACTCATGGATTCTTGAATAGATTTATTTAATCCACTTAATATTAAATACCCATTATTATAGATTATCAATGTCGATATTGGAACAAGAATTAAAAACTGAATTGACCAATCATAACTAAATGACTTTTTGATCAAAGACAACTTCTTTCTGGCAGTATAAGAATCAGTAGAAATAAATGATGTTGAGTGCAGTAAATCATTATTATCATTAGCACCATAACCTTCACCTTCATCAGTAGAAGAAAGTAAAGGACGAGAATCAGCACCAGCATCTTCTAATTCAAGGTCTAATTCCCGTTTAGAAGCTTTGAAACACCATCCTAAAAGACCAAACAAAGAACCAATGGATTGAATTATAAATAAAACCGTTAATAATGCTTCCCCTGTATGGTCATTACCGGGTTTATTAGTAGCTAATCTTGCTGTTGAAACAATCAAAAGAATCCAATAAATAAACGAGTTTTGAAGAATAACAATCAACTTTTCATCGTGTTGAATGTATTTATTTCTTTTGAATAAAAAGTTAATTCCATTCAAAAGAAGGTAATTGAATAATAAGAAACATGAAAATAACACAAGGGTAATACCCATGGGGCTTGAATTAGGTAAAAATTCATTTATAGTCCCAACAACTTGTCTATTAAGGATACTCAAAAGAACCACAGAAATCACAAGAGAAACCGGGTATTTAACTGAGTTAATAAATCCAAGTCTCCAATTCTTCTTATAAACAAAGATAATGATTAAAAATGCCATACTGACAACAGGAATAATCACCACTAAACAAATATTAAGGGCTATTAAACTGGGGAGGGATATGATAAAGAAAAAATTCAAGAAACTAGCATAACTAGCATAACCAATTTTAGGAGATTCTTCAGCAAGATAATCACCATCAGCATCAATTTCTTGAATAGCCATAGCCTGGACAAAGTCCAATGCATTGGATAACATGTGCCATAATGATTTGATGTTATCATAACGAATATTATCTAAGCCAGTATGATAAATATCTCTGGGTTTATAAAAGGCAATGTCAATTCCTCTTAATCCAGCCTCTTGGTAATAAACTCTATAGTCAGTTTCACTATGAATGAGTCTAGAATTGAAAGCCTGTTGGAAAATAGATGTAGCATAAGGAAATCTTACATTAGAATACTCTTTAGTGATGCCATAATCGGTACCTCTGAAAAGCATAGCTTTACCACCATTCCCAGTGCCTTCTAAGTTGATAAAGTATTTCACAAAATCAGACCAAGTATGGTTTAAAAAGGCCTGGGCTCCGTGTAAACCAAACTCTTCATTGTTATTGAAATTCAACACCAAAGTCCGTGCTGGTTGAGAGGTTGATTTAGATGTATAATAGTTTAAAACCCCCAACAATGAAGCAATACCCATTCCATCATCAGTAACACCATAACTGGAAGGCACAGAATCATAATGAGAACTTATTAACAACCCGGGCAAATCCGACCTACTACCATTAATCTTTACCATCAAGTTATTACTCTCATAATAAGAGTATTGATGACCTCCACGAGTGTACAAAATAGCATTAGTATTATTATAATCGTTATCAAATTCAATATAAGGTTTATTAGAATCTTCCACCATCAGCACAATTCGATTCTGAAGATAATCATGAACGTATTTGTTACCTTCAGAACCATAAGGGTGTTTAAACTCACCAATATGTTGTAAGTCAGTCCATGACAGTTGCAATACATCCTGTTCCAATTTGCTCCCAGGCAAGCTTACAGTCATCAGCAAATTATTATCAATCATTGACAACACAATAGTAACAATAAAAGTACAAATAACAAACAAAGAAAGTGATGTCTTTCTATATCCAAACACACTTCTAAAGGATCTAACAAAGAAATTGGGTTCTTTAGCTCCATATACACTAGGTTTTACCGAGACAATTGACTTTTTAGTTCCATTGGGACTCTCGCTAGGTCCTTCATTGGTACCAGGATCATGTGTTGGGGCCTGAGAGGCCACAGGATCTTCAGACATGGTAAGGATTTAAAGATGAAATTAGGGAATAAATGGTATTATCAGAGCCAGCGCGGGCTGATTATCATGCTGAAACAGGCACATGACATTCACATGACAAGCAAGTGCTCTGATAATACTATCAATGGAAAATTTTCAACTATAGCAACCGAAACAATACGTTGACCATGGGATTTCCACCATTGAAGAATGATTTAATTCTTAGAGCCGCCAAGGGAGAGAAAGTCGAAAGACCTCCAGTTTGGATTATGGTATGTACGGGGTAGAAGCAGTTGGTCACAAAAGCAGGAAGACCTTGACCACAAAAACAAGACATGTTGACCACAAAAACAAGGTGTTGACCACAAAAGCAAGACTTGTTGACCACAAAAACAAAACTTTATACCAAAATCCAATACTAACTATACAGAGACAAGCAGGACGGTATTTACCAGAATACCACGAAGTTAAAGGTAAACGGGACTTTTTTGAAACCTGTAGAGATGCTGAAATAGCTTCAGAAATCACAATTCAACCTATTAATCATTTCAACGGGTTAATTGATGGTGCTATTATATTCAGTGATATCTTAGTCGTTCCACAAGTCATGGGATTTGAAATTGAAATGGTTGAAGGTAAAGGTCCTGTATTTGTGGATCCATTAAGAGACCCAAAGGACCTTGAAAAGATCAACTACACTCCTGATGTGGTGAAAGGATTGGATTGGGCGTTTAAAGCCATTACTCTTACTAGAACCAAGTTAGATGGAAGAGTTCCATTACTTGGATTTTGTGGAGCTCCTTGGACTTTATTGGTTTATATGGTAGAAGGACAAGGATCTAAGATGTTTAGATATGTTAAGCAGTGGATTTATGAGTATGGTGCACAATCACATGAGTTATTACAAGCCATTACCAACACATGTGTTGAATTTTTAGCGCAACAAGTGGTTGCTGGGGCCCAAATGTTACAAGTATTTGATTCTTGGGCCGGAGAATTAGGTCCTAATGAGTTTCATGAGTTTGCATTACCTTATTTGAAACAAATCTCGGCTAAACTTCCTGAAAAATTATCACAATTGGGTGTTACAGAGAAGATTCCTTTAACTGTGTTTGCTAAAGGTGCTTGGTATGGTCTTGATGATTTATGTGATGCTGGTTACGATACTGTTTCTTTAGACTGGACCCATAAACCAGAAACGGCGGTAAAAGTTGTAGGTGGTAGAAGAATCACTTTACAAGGAAACTTAGATCCTGGTACTATATACGGAAGTAAAGAAGTTATTACTAAAAAGGTTGAACAAATGATTAAAGGATTTGGTGGAGGAAAACAAAATTATATTATTAATTTTGGTCATGGAACTCATCCGTTTATGGATCCAGAAAATGTAGGTCACTTTTTGAAGGAGTGTCATAGGTTTGGTTCTGCTTAAGAGGGGTGGTGAAGGTGGTGAAGGTGGTGAAGCACTCCGATGGGCCTTGTTCATTTGCGGCAAAAAGAAAAAGGGTTTGTAGATAGTAATATATATTGAGCTACTGAAAAGGAGTTTTGACTGACTGTCGGTCCAGTGTCGTTCTATACTAGGTCCAGTGTCGTTCTATACTAGGTCTAGCATCTTTCTACTAGGTCCCGCGTCGTTCTATCTGTAGGTCCAGGAAAAAAACTCCCCGACCGAGCATCGCCCTACCACTCAAGTCTACAACTTCTCTGATAACTTCTCTGATCCGCGACTTTCTAATCAATCTCGCCCTACCACTCAAGTCTACAACTTCTCTGATAACTTCTCTGATCCGCGACTTTCTAATCAATCTCTTCACAACAATGAGCTTGTCTAAAGCCGATCTTTACGCCTACGGCCTAACAAACCATATTCTTGAAAGTCTTGAATTGGTTTCTTTTGATGATGATATTGAATTACTTGAAGAAAAATCTTCTTCTCCACCAAAAATCCACCAAAAATCCCAAGAAAGCAACGTTGATGACTTTACTCGATTTAATGGCAAACGAGTAGAACGTGGCTTACTGCCTATTACTGAAGAAGAGTTTGATAATTTGCTTGAAAAACTGTCTATAGAAAGTATTTCTGGATCAGAAAGTGAAAGTGAACGTGAAAGTGAAAGTGAAAGTGAAAGTGAAAGTGAAGATGAAAGTGACCCTGAAAACAATGACCAAAATTCACTATATCAACGATTCAAAGAAACTCAAATCACGGACAACACTCCAAGTGATACTTCTACCAACTACTTAAACACAAAATCTCCATACTTATTCTTAAAGTCACTGTTAATACCTGAAGATAAAAACTTGGCTATTTATAAGTCTTTATTCACACAAAAAGAATTACAAACGGATCCTATTCAAGCCATGAAACTGTGGAATCATAACCAATTGATTGAAGGAAAGTCTGCATTACTTATGATTGGTGGTGGTCATTTTGCTGGAGCTATAGTTTCTCATAAACCTAAGAATATGAAAGGTAATGTCATTAATCATAAAGTATCTCTTCAAGAACAACAAGTCAATTTACTTGATTCCAAAACTTTCCATAGATATACCACAAGAAGAAAACAAGGTGGATCCCAAAATGCTAGTGATAATGCTAGAGGGAAGGCTAATTCTGCTGGGTCTACTATTCGTAGATATAATGAACAAGCACTTGTTCAAGAAGTAAGAGAATTATTACAATCATGGTCATCTCATTTGAATGATTGTCATTCAGTATTTATACGAGCTAATGGAGCTTCTAATAGAAAGATTCTTGTTGGTTATGAAGGGGCTCCATTAAAGAATAATGATGTCAGAATTAAAAACTTTCCTTTTTCCACTAGAAGAGCTACTACTTCAGAATTGAAACGGGCTTGGGTAAACTTATCTCATTTAAGTATTGAAAATGCTGCCAAATCAGACATCACAGCTAAAAAGAAGTTATTACAACAGCAAGAGAATTTGAAACGATCTCAACAACAACACCATAAACCAGGATCTCAACAACAATTATCAGTTTCTGATAAAAATACCTTGGAATTAATCAATTTAATGAAGAAATCTAAAGCTCCTATGTTAATAAACTTTCTTAAAAAGAATAAACTTTCTCCTGATACTGAGTTAACTCCTCATGAAAACCACAAACAAACCCCTACTTTATTACATTATGCTTCATCTCAAGGATTAGCTCATATGGTTCAGATTCTATTGGTAAACTTAAAGGCTGATCCTACTATTCAAAATGATGCTGGTAGAGTTCCAGCAGAACTTAGTCTGAATACTAATGTTAAGAACATGTTTCAAATATGTAGACATAAGATTGGTGAAGAACAATTTGATTGGAATAAAGCTAAAGTGGGAGATCCTAAAACTAAAGAACAAATTGAACATGAAACTCAGTTAGAAAATGATAGAATTCATAAAGAAAAACAAGATCTTATTCAACAAGAATTGAATAAAAAGACAGAAATGGAAATGAAAAAACCTACTTTTTCTAGTCATGGAACAACTTTAAGTGGTAATAATCCATCATTAGTGTCTAATTTAAGTGGATTAAATGATGATCAAAAGAAGAGATTAATGAGAGAACAAAGAGCAAGAGCAGCTGAAGAAAGATTAAAAAAGTTATCTAAGTAAATAAATTTATACATTAGCATTTGAAACTTTTGTAAATATATAACTAATAGATAAATCATTATTGGTACAATTCTTAACAATTGCATTTAGAATATTATCATGACAATTAAAGTTATTTTCGGGATTATAATGTTTATAATCTGATAATGCATTTTGAATGGTAGTTTTCTTTTTTGTTTCATTTTGATCAATTTGGCTGTAATTGAGTGCTGAAATCCAACCCAAGTTTTGATGGTTTGTGTTTTCTTCTTTGGTAGATTCTTCAGAGTCATTGATACTCTCTTCTTTGTTACTTTCTCCTTCACTTTCATCTTCAATAAAACTGTAACCTTCTCCTTCACATTCACATTCTACTAAATCATGGGTATTTGAAGTTGTATCTTCATGAATGGTGAAAATATCCTTCAAATCTTCCATACTGAAAACATTCAGATTTATATGTGAATTTTCAAGATTCAAGAATTGATTACTTAAATTATTCTTCATTAATTGTCGTTGGAAAATCTTTTCATCTATACTTCCTGTAGTAAATAATCGATAAATAAACACTGGTTTTGTTTGTCCATCTCTATGGATTCGTGACATGGCCTGAAGATCATTAGAAGGATTCCAATCATTATCAAATAGTATTAATCGAGAAGCTCCAATTAAATTTATTCCAACTCCACCTGATTTAGATGATAATAGGAATATTTGATTATTGGGGAATGAAGTATTATTAAATTTCTTAATTAAATCATTTCTAGTAGTAGAACTGGTAGAACCATCTAATCGTAAAAATTCAAAGTTTAATTTTAAAACAATTGATTGTAATATATCCAAAGTTTTAGTATAATTTGATACCAAAACCACTTTTTCTTTATTTTTATTAGCTTCAATTAAGATCATGATTAAAGCACTAATTTTACCACTTGTAATAGGTAAATCATGAGTTAACCCTAATGATTGATAGAAACTATCATCAGATAATAAAGAAGGAGAATTACAAATTTTTTTAAACACATTGATTAAATTTAAGGAATTATCATGGGAAAAAGATATTGTTTTCAAGATTGATTTAAATAATTTCAATTGTATGGGAGTTGGCTTAACAAATAATAAAATATCGGTTTTGGAATTCAAATAATCAAATAAAACTTCATTGGTTCGTCTTAGAATGAATTTATTAGTAAGATCATATAATTTGGTAGCAGCCAAATCACCAGCTTCAATAATTTGTTGATTAAAACAATTATTATCTCTACTTCTTTCAATGGGACGAATGAAATTCTTTTGAAATTCTTGAAATGTTCCTAATATATTATCATTTAAGAAATTAATCAAAGTATAGAATTCCGTTAAATTATTTTGAATTGGAGTTCCTGATAATAGAACTTTTTTGGGAATACTTAGACTCTTTAAGATTTTCAAGGCTTTATTATTATTATTTTTAAGTTTATGACCTTCATCACAAACCAATAAATCGAATTTACTATTGGCCAATTCTGATTGACAATTTAATAGTTTTTCATATCCCATAATTAATACTTGATAGACATTGGTTTTGTTGAAATTAATAACATCTTGCTTATAATTGGGTTTATTATTATCAATTACCAATACCCCGATCCTATTAATATCTAACCATTTTTTAAATTCTCTTCTCCAATTATTGATGATGGTAACTGGACATACAATCAAGACTTTATTAACTACTGATTTTTGATTAGTAAAAGGACTTTGCTTCAATAAAGTCCATAATAATGATACTGTCATCAAGGTTTTACCCAAGCCCATTTCATCAGCTAAAAGAACACCATTGCCGCTGAACTTATAGCCCATAACACCATCGTAAAGAAAGGAAAGACCTTCTCTTTGGTGAGGACGTAAATGCTTGACAAGAGAAGGATCTATGGAGACATCGTTAATGCTGGAACCAGAAGGTACTAAATGCAGAGGAGGTCTTTTCATGAAGAAATTGGGATTGTTCAGGTTATTAGGATTAGGGAGTTGAGGAGGTTTTGTAGGAGGTTTTATAGGTGCTTTAGGTGTTTTTGTAGGAGGTTTTGTAGGAACATTTCCAGAACCCGTTTCAGGAACATTTTCATCACCAACTTTACAATCGATTTCAATTTCATAACCGCCAACTTTAATAATACCTTCGAATTTGCCTATGGGTTTAGTTAGACATTTATTATCAATGTAAAGCAGAGAACTATCACCATCAATTACCAAAGTTCCATCACCATCCCAAGTTTTAATTTTTTTATTAGTGACTTTACGCCATTGGACGATGTATTTGGCTTTGGAGGCAGTGGAGTTGTTGATATTGTCATTATCATTATTATTGTGGTTGTTTTTATCATTGTGGTTGTGGTTGTTGATGTTATCATTAATTCGTTGTCTTTTAAAGGGAACGCGTTTTGCAGCTAAAGAAGTTGATGAAGGAGTCAGGGAAGAAGTCAGGGAAAAAGTCAGTGCAGTTGTTTTAGACTCCGCAGAGTTTGGATCAGTATTTCCATTCAGGTTTAAAGGCCGTGGCGGTCTAAAAGGAGCCTTAACGTTAGATCTAAACATACGCGTGGAGGTGATAGGAATGAGAAGATTAAGTGATGAGAAGAGAGAGAGAAGAAGAGAATAGAAGCAGAACAAAACAAAGTAAAACAAAACAAAACAAAGTAAAACGACACAACACAAAAACAACACAAAAACAAACCAAAACGTCTATTAATCACATTAAACCAACCCTTGATAATAATTATACATCATGACCACAGGAACGTGGAGTGGTAAATAAGTATAAACCCCATACAATATTATAGCGAAAAACAGCATAAAGAACATATCTAAACCAGTTAGTAAAGGAACCGTGACATAAAAAAAACATGTTTGTGATACATACGTAAAAGCACCGATTCTGGTGTCGTCAACATATAATAAGGAAGAGACGAATACGCCATTCCCAAGTAACCTTTAGGACCCATAAAGAAGATGTAAAGGAAGAAAAAATGTTGAGATTTGACGATTGTGGTTAAAGGTTACGCGAGAAAAAGAAAATAGGAGAATGAGGGAGAAGAGAGGAGAGAAGAGAGAGAAGAGAAGAGAAAGGAGGAGAGAGAGGAGGGAGAATTTATTGGGGCAATGTTGAGAGATTTAGGGAGGATTTAGAGAGGATTTAAAAGGATTCACAGCAATTAAGGTAAAGGAAAGGAAAGCCAACAAAGCCACTTCGCATTGAGATGGTCACTTGTGGCTGTGAATAGGGGGAAGAGTGAGAAGAGTGAGAAGAGTGAGAAGAGTGAGAGAAGTCAAGTGAGAACAGTGAAATAATGTTAATAATTGAAGGAAATTACTGGAAAATTATTGAAAGATTGTACTCTTTATAACTGTCACTGTTTGTAACTGTTTGTGACTTGTAACTTTTGTACTTTTGTAACTGTTTCATCTGTTTCATCTATTTCATCTGTTTCATTATTCCTTCTCATCAGAACGTTTTATTGTGGTTTTCTCACTGTAATTGTTCTCACTGTTATCTTCTCAATCTACTTCTCAATCTACTTCTCAATCTACTTCTCAATCTACTTCTCTTTACTACTGTTATCTGTCCCTTCTTTAAATCTAAATCCTCTCACTATATGTTTATTTTGATATAATTTTTATTATTGATAACTTTTATAACTTTATAATACTTTTTATTACTTCAAAATTTTTATTACTTTAACAATTGATCGACTCTATTCCTCTCTTCCAATGGTTGCAATTACTGCGAAATTTGGTTCTTCTCATATATATTACAATTCAACAAAATCCATTATGATTTATATCTATTATATAATAAATTATAAATATTTGTATTATTTGTTTTTGTGTAATACTTGTTTGTTTTTGTATCTTTGTCTTTTTTTTCTTCACTTCACTTCACCTTCTCATCTCCTCTCATCTCCTCTCATCTCCTCTCATCTCTCCTCTCATCTCTTCATTCTCATCGCACTTCTCACATTTCATCTCATCTCATCACTTCACATCAAATCAAATCACACCTCATCACATCTCCATGATACGACAATCTACTTCCACCTTAAAAGTTAAACAACTGTCACTTATTCATTCAGAAACTTCTCCCCAATCCTTAATATCCCTCTATAATGATATCATTATTGACTCTAAAACCGGGGTTCCTCCTGATACTATGGACTTACAAATCAATACCATTTCTTTGATTCTATTTCGTTTATCAAAATTAAACCATTGTCTGTTAAATGTCGATGATTTAATTCCATTCATTCAAAACTGTCTTGATGCTAATGTAAAAATCAACTCCATTAGCAATTTGGTCCACAAATTACTTGTATATATAAACATGGATCCTGATTCTATTAGTCATATTGTTAATTGGTGTCAATACTTTATTGATAACTTTAATAACTCCAAAGGCGTGTTGAATATTATGGAAATTCTTTTAAAAGGCTCTGAATCCACTGAAGTGTCTCCCGTGTTAAAATTACATAATGAAAACCCTGTATTCATTCAATGCTTGTTTCATAATCATACTTCTAATAATGCCTTGGTTAATAGTTCTAGTAAATGTCTTGCTACTATTTACCATTTAGTGTACCAGGAACTAAACAAAAACACTAACAAATGGTTTGACGTATGGGGGTCTCAATTACACTCCTATTTGATGATTCCTAAATACTCCAATAACATCCAAATCTATCTATTACCATTGGTGTTTAGAATTGATCCTAATTCCTTCAATTTGTTATTATCGAAATACTCAATTCCTAATTCAATCTTGATCAGCTTGATAAAAACAGCAAAAGATTTGTCTATAGATACTTCAGCCATTGCCAACAAAGATTTCTTTCAAAATCTATTAAGAATCAATGATTTAAACGTTCGTTTAAAAGCTTTCTACTTACTTTGTTATTCCTTAAAGTTATCTAAACCAGTAGACCCTGAAGTCTATAACTTTGTTATAGAAAACTTCTTGCAGTTTTCTTTGGATTGTACTGTGATTAATGATCGAGTTATTTTCATCAACACAATCAATAACTTTATGATCAGAGTTCGGGATTCCACTTATTCTGGTTACAAAAAGAACCCAAAACAAGTGTTTGATTGTGACCATCAGTTTATGCTGGATCTTATTGAAAAGTGTCGTGATTTGTTATTACCTTCATCTACATATTCTCAAATGTTAATTGGTTATACTTTTATCAATAAAGCTATTGAATTAGATTTGGATGGTCAACACCCGAGAAATGATAAAGATAATAAGCTGAAGTTCCCCTTCACTGTGGAAATCTTTGACCATCATTTGATGAGACTTCTTTTTGATAATTTGAATAGTAATTATGAAGATATTAGAGAAATGTCTTTAGTTATGTTGTTAAAATGTCCTGGGAATGTTCTTGAAACGTACCTTGATGATAGTAATCTCCTTGAAGTATCCAAGAAGCTTTGTCTTGACTTGAAAAGTAGAAAAAGTGAAGGTGGAGCTAAGTTCTTTCAATTGTACTGTCAATTCTACAGTAACAATCCACAAAAAGTTATATTTATCTTTGACTTGCTATTAAAAGAATTGGAGCCTATACCTGATATTGATCTTAATAACCTTCAACGAGAACATCAAATCCATGGAATATTAACAAGTTTAAGATTAATACTACAAAGTTTACCTAATGATTTCTTCACTGATACTGAATACTTTACAAATTACTTTAGTATATTGTTAGGTTTAAGTAAAACCCTTTGGTTTAAGATTGAACCCGTGATTTCCAACTCCGAAAATCAAGACGATGAAGAACAAAGTGTGGGGAAACTAATCACAACCTTTAGCTGGAAAGCTATAAAGGAATTGACATTTTTAACCACGGCTATTTTCAACTTGAACACAAACTTTAGGTTCATTTCTCCTGAGAAACTATTTGAATCAATAGATTTATTGGCTGATCAATTGTTAGGTATTAATCATAGAGGAGCTGCTACTTCTATTTATCCTTCATTTATATCAATTATTTGTATTTGTTTTAGAAACAAAGACACCAAAGAGTTCCCAGAACAATTATTAATGAAGAATTTACATTCCCTTGAAGCCAAAACTCAAGTAATTAGTAGAAGAAGTGGAAGCTTACCTAATTTAATCACTGGAATATTGACAGCTAGGAAAATCACCAATGGTAATTGTGATGAATTATTACAAGTAACCATTACCAAGTTATTTGACATTGTTGAATATCTGAAAGTAGGAGTTAATTTCAGTAAGTATGACTTACCACAAGTGAATGCATTGAATTGTATTAAACAAATCTTTATTGATTCTCAATTAACTAAAGAGAATCAGAAGTATTTAAACCAAACTTTAAGTTGTTGTTTAAAACATTTCAAATCAATTAATTGGTCAATTAGAAACTGTGCATTAATGTTGTTTACTACGTTACAGAATAAGTTATTTAATGGTCGGACTAAACTCCTGAGTCATGTATTCTTTAGTCGATATGATTTAAGATCATTGTTATTAAACTACTTAAAAGCTGATGATTTTGAAATTGTTTATCCTATATTGATGATATTATCGAATTTGAATTTCAATACTGATGAAGGAGTGATTGAGTTTAAGAATGTGTTGATTAACTTGTTGGATAATTGTCGTTGGAAAGTTCGGGAAATAATAGCTAGAGCTTTAGCTGAGATTATTCCTAGTAATTCTTTTACTAGTACTATATCTGAGCTTATACAGTTATTGGATGAAAAGAGATTAAACTTGAATCATGGTATTATGTTGACAATATTGGAAATGTATAAGAGAGGCGGTAGAGTTAATGATGAAGAAGTATTGGGTTTGATTAAGTACAAGAATTGGGCTCATGTTAAGACTTATGTTGATATCTTGGAGTTTATTCAGGTTCCCCATAACATTGCCTATATGTTAATGGACATATTTGTTAACAATATGGATGAAGGATCTAATGGAATCAGAGTTCTAGCCATGGAGAACATATTGAGGTTTTTATTGAACTATCATCAAATACATAAACAAAACAAGTATTTGAATCAATTGATAGAGATTTCCATCGATAACTTTAGTTACAGAGTCATTATCATTGATAGTTTACTAAACCACGAAACACAGGTTGATTATAAGTTGTTCTGGGAACACATGGGTAACAATAATTACATGAGATATAAGGTATTGGAGTTATTGAATCATTATAAAGCTCCCAATATCAACGAGTACAAACCCATCTTGGAACCTTTAATGGAAAGTGATAATGAAGACATTAGTTCCAAGAGCTTACAATTATTGGCTAATGTTCCTAATGAAAAATACTATGAAGTTATGGAAAAGTATTATCAGGACGATAGTTCAGTCACAGTGAGACAGAATTGTATCCAAGCAGTCATGACGAGTTTAATAAACACCAAAACTAAAGGTGATAATTATCAGCTTAAACTTTTACTTATCCTTATAAAGAGTCTTCAAGATGAACTGGAAACCATAAGACAACAAACAATGACGTTTTTAGAGAAATACCTTAATATTGGATATGATGTAATGGCTCTGGAACTATACCATAACATAAACAACTTTGTTAAGAGTAATTTCACTGAAAATGTAATTGAACAAACAGTTGTTAATGCTATAATTGAATATACTCCCTCAGTAGAGACCAAATTAAATGAGTTTTTGCTTGATTATAACGATCAACAATCACTTTTTGAAGCCGAAATGATTAACAGCTTTAGAAGTGATGCTTTAGTAATAAGAGACTATATCAATTTATTACCAAAACACGTTACTAAATCACTGAAACTTAACTATCATTGTCAAGAACAAGTTAACAGAGTACTTAATATGATAACTTCATTCCAAACTGATGGCCCAATTGGTTACACTAAAAACCAATTAGTGTACACGTCAATTGAACAAACACTTGAATTAGTTAATTATTTGGAAACTGAAGATATTAAAGATACCAAAACTAAAATAATTACTACATTTGAACAATTTTGCATCCATTATAAATTACACCAAGTTAGTAAATAGGTAGGCGCACGACGCGCATTGAATATATAAAGAGGAAGAAAATTTTTCTTTTTTCTCTCTTTTTTTTGCATTTTTCTACAACATTTACAATTAAACTTAACAGATTTGATTTGCAGGATATAAAGATTTTGTTAGGTAATAAATTATGTATGCAGCAAGTCCAATCTAGTAATACTTAAAAATAATGATGAACTTAAAAACAACTACGAATTTCTTCACCTGAAACCCCGTGTAGAAAGAAAATAATCAGAGCTTTTTAACACTGAGTTTTTAAGTATTATTAGATTGGAGTGATGGTACAGGAAGGGGATTAAAACAATGGAATAAAAACAAAATTAAAACAGAATTAAGTGTGACACAAGAGCAATTACAATTATCACAAAACAAGAGCGATTATAATCATAACACAAGAACAATGACAATCAAAATCACTTTTCATTACTTCTCACTTCTCATTACTTCATTACTTCATTACTTCTCACTTCTCATCACTTCTCACTTCTCACTCCTCATCTCATCACTTCTCACTCCTCATCTCATCACTTATCAATCAATGTCATCACCTTCTATTTGTAGCCTTTGTTTAGGCAATGACACAAATGTTCGTATGATTAAACAACCTGAAGGAGAAACATGTCAACTTTGTACAAGACCATTTACAGTATTTCGTTGGCAAGTCAATGATGGATCCAAACGAGCTAAAAAAACCCTTATTTGTCATACTTGTGCTACTTCAAAACATTGTTGTCAAGCATGTATGTTGGATATAAGTTACTTGATTCCATTGGATATACGAGACACAGCATTGAAAATGGCAGGATTAACTCATTTGGTTGAACAAGGAGTACAATCACGAAATAGTGAAGTTAAAGCCATTAAGGCGGATAAATTAGATCTGAGGGATAATGAGTTAATGACCAATGATAAGGCTAAAGATATATTGGGTAAGTTGTCTACCAGACTTAATCCCAAGAGTGGTACAAAGGCATTGACCACAAACACAAACACAAATAAAAACACAAAAACAAAATCATCAACCACAAACCTAGACCCCCTTACACAAATACCTAAAACTATAAAAAACCTTCCCTTTGGCGGCAATCTTAAACCAAATGATAAATCAACATCATTCTTTGTGTTTGGAATAGCTCATGAAATGCCCCAATATGCACTTTCTGACTATGCTAAACAGTTTGGTAAGGTTAAAGAAGTATCGATAGTACACAAAGCCAAGTGTGGTTTCATAACATTTACGTCACCAAAAGCCGCCAAAAGCTTTGCTCAATCGATTATAGACAATCCTTTGAATGAAGATGATACAAAACCAGGGCTTTTGATATTGGAAAAGAGGTTTCCAGTTAGAGTATCGTGGAGTGAAGTGAAGTCATTAGGGATGGCTCATGAATATCATGGGATTGGGTTAGTGGCTAATAAGGTAATGGAGCTGTTGGCACAGAAGGTTGGGTCTGGAACTAGTTCTGGGTCTGGAAAGGGAGGTAGTTCTGGAAAGGGAATTAGATCTAGTACCAGCACCAGCACCAGCTCTAGGCCGGCCCCGGCCCAACCAAAAAAAAACTCGTACCGCGCAGCACAAGCCGACTTTGAGCTCTAGGTCGAGACTCGTGCTAACGTTTACTTCCACGCTCGCACCAGCCCCTAGCACGACCTCTTCTCTCTCCCCTTCTATCTTCTCACTCGTCCAACATTGTTTATAGAATACATGAATTACGAAACAAAAGTAGTACTAAAAGTCGCCGTATGGCTTATTCCTATTATCGCCGTTCTAATCCGGCTTGCAGTAGTTCTTCCCAGCACTAATTCTCCTGTAACAAACGAAACTGGCGGGTTTAGTCGCCTTACTATTGACACCATTAAAGGCAGCCACATCATGGTAATGCTTGGTTCTGGCGGCCACACGGGAGAAATGATGAAACTAATGACGGCAGTAGATTTATCACAGCTTAAAAGAACATGGGTGTTTTCTTCTGATGATTCTACGTCGATTATTAAGTGTAAGACCATGGAGGACTCGTTGTCGTCCCAGTACGGGGCCAGGTTTATCACGGTGCCGCGGGCGCGCTCGGTAGGAGAGCCGTTGGCGCTGTCTGTGATACATACTATTATGTCTTTTACTCATACGGCGATTTCTTTGACGAAAATGGTACCGGAATTACCCGATGTTTTGGTGATTAACGGGCCAGGAACTTGTGTTCCTATCGCTTATACGTTGTTTTTCTTGAAATTCCTTGGCTTGGGCCGGACTAAGATCATCTACGTCGAGAGCTTGGCCCGAGTGCGCGACCTAAGCTTGTCAGGAAAGCTCGTGCTACCGGTGGCGGACCGGATTGTGGCCCAGTGGCCTCAGGCCGCGGCTAAGTACAAACGGACTGAGTATCGCGGAATCTTAGTGTAACACTGGTAGTAATATGGCTTCCTTTACCGGATACATCCCGGAATTCCCCGGTATTGGTGTTGATAGATTCAATATCTCGTGTCAAATGTATCTTTTAACTCATTGTCATAGTGATCATTTGATGGGATTGACGAATAAATCGTTTACAGGACGCGTTTATTGTACTGAGACCACAAAGAGAGTGTTACAATTGTGTCCAAAGTACACAAAAGTCGTACCATATTTAACGCCGTTGTTGTATAATAAGCCGTTTGTGGTGGAATTGGAACAAAATGAAGTCCAAATTACACTAATTCCCTCGTACCATTGTCCGGGATCAACTATGTTCTTGGTCGAGAATCACCACCATGCGGTATTGATTACTGGTGATGTTAGAGTGGAGTCCTGGTGGTGTCAAATACTTCGAAGAAACACGTTTTTGATGCCATACATTCTTCAGGCTAAAACTCTTGATAATATTTATGTCGATACTACTTTTACCTACCGTGGAGAGCCTTATATCACCATGATTCCTAACCAAGATGGTATATTAAGTGTGATATCATTGCTAGCAAAGTATCCTCGAGACGATGAAGATGTTCAGGTGTTTTTCCAGGACTTTACTTTGGGGTTTGAAGAGGCTTGGAACCAAATTGTGTACTGTTTAAATGGATCGTTTGAAACCGATCAGGAACAAATGTTAGATGTTTTACACAAACAGGATACTTTTGGTACCGGGGATACTTTTGGTACCGGGTTTTATCTTGAGCAAAGAACTCGTAGTAATTCATTGAAGTTTCATGCTTGTAAACGGTGTAAATCTAAGCCCAAGTTTGGTATTAGAGTGAAACAGTGTATTGACTTTAATATGGTTGATCTTGCTGGGGCGTTATTACCGATAAAAGTGAATGAATTAGGTGATGAAATGGTTCATTTGAAAGTTGTGGATTATACTTCTACTGGCTACAGAATAGTTGAGTTTAGAAATCGAACGTGGATTTGGGTTAATGATGAATTGCTTTCTAATAATATAAAACTTGTTTTTTCAAGACATCTGTCGTATAGTGAGATTAAAGAGTTTATATCGATGTTTAGGCCCAAGGAGGTTTATCCGTGTAGTAATGGAGGTGTTTCTATGGAACGACTTTTTGGTTCTGTGTGTCTGGGGACTAAGTTTAGGTATGATATTGAGAACGGTAGTAAGCCAGGGCGAGAGGCGGTGCGAGTAGTGGATTGGTGGGACGTAGCGCGGTGCCAGGAGGTACTACGAGGGGAGAGAAATGATACAAAAGAGAAGCTGATAAAACCTCCACTTCATCAAGTAATTAAGGATCCAAAGTATACTGAATTTATTAAAGAAAGTCAACGACTATATGCAAAATTTATACACAATTCTATAATGGGGAGGGGAGGATATGTGAAGGAGCCATTGAGTTTGTGGAGTGGTAGTGACACAGATTCAGAGAGTACAAATGCAGGGAGTACAAATGGAGGAAGTACAAATGGAGGAAGCACAAACGCAGGAAGTGACACAATGAGTACAAACGCAATGAGTACAAACTCACAAAACTCACAAAATAAACGACCCCGTTTAAAAAGATCCCTGGAACTACTCATAACTGAATATGGTCCTGTTAAACGTACCACTCGACCTAGCTCCACCAAGTCCTTTGTTGAATCCTCCTTCTCGGAAGAAGTCTCCTTCTCTGCAGAAGTTTCCATTTCCCACAAACAATCCATTTCCCAGTCTAATATCAACCATATCTGTCACATCCTTCGCAAAAACCCTTCCATGTACCACCAATACCATCTCCAATGCCTCAATTCTCCCTCCATTGATGCGAACAACTAACACATTTATAAAATGTCGTCATAGGCTCATCAGCCGACCGAATTTGAAGCTGGAAGAAATATGCCTTATCTCCGCCACAGTTATCGACCGGACATTGACACGCCGTCTGATCAACATTATCCCAAGCACCTTCACCACCAAGTACATCATCAACCTCTTTTCTAGGTAGCGTTTTTTTATCATACATTTGAAATCCCGCCAAACGAAACTCGTAAGGACACGTAGGACACTGGAACCGATTACTCTCTCCTTCAGTCAGCGATACCGCCAACATATTGGCACAATGAGGACAGAAGGAAAGCATTTTGTGATGAGATGGAAAAAATTCCCTTTTAGTCGCGATTGTGGGT
Organism: Yamadazyma triangularis; assembly: GCA_030573955.1. Lineage (NCBI taxonomy): Eukaryota > Fungi > Ascomycota > Pichiomycetes > Serinales > Debaryomycetaceae > Yamadazyma > Yamadazyma triangularis. Next base: position 67,324 of record JAJMEC010000083.1, on the reverse strand, counting down.
TTTTGTGGTTTTTGTGGTTTTTGTGGTTTTTGTGAACATTGAAAAAACCACAAATGAAAAATTCAATCACGGGAACACCGACTAAATCGAGGACTCCTATTCGATTGATGTCGCCAGTGACTCCCAAAGGGAGAGCTGGGTTGCCATCGCCGGAAAAAAGAGGAAAATCGGAGCTAGATCGGTCAGCGGTGAGACGGGCTCGAAGGACGACGGTATCAATGAGGTTGAAGGAAGAAGAGGATGATTATGGAACGGATAGAGAAGATGTTGATCTTGCGGATGAGATCATTCGGGGGTCTCGGGAGCATTTTTGGAGTGATGTAGAGATGGAAGAGGATGAGGAGGGGGGAGAAGAGGGGGATGAGGACGGGGATGAGGACGGGGATGAAGGACTGGACGGAGAGGGGGACGACAGTGACGAGTACACGCCGCAGTCTCCCACGAGACGGACCGAGGGTCGTTCGCTAAGGTCCCGCGAGCCACAAAAGTCTCGTCCACAAAAGTCTCAACCACAAAAGCATCATCAACCACAAAAGTCTCGGCGGCTAACTGAGTCGGCGGCTAAATCCCCTAAATCTCTTTTCTACAGCGACGATGAATTGCTTCTTCCACAGAAACGGTCACGATCTCCCGTGCCGTCTCCGTTGAGGCCCCGGACACAATCTCCAACACAAACTCCGCTGGAACATTCAGCTCAAGAGTCACTATTCTCATTGCCACCAAAATCACCACCAATCCTCAACGGGATGCCGACCGAGGCTCGGTCCACGTCGCCTGAGCTCGCCTTATTCCCCATGCCCAAAATCGGCCCCGACGGCGAAATCGATGACGACGAATACATCCAAAAATATCTCAGCACCGTCGACTGGAAACGAGAAAAAGATGGTGGTGTGGCCGATGACCGGGCCAATTTCTACGACGGCCCCGAAGGATACTTCGACCAAATGAGTAACCGGGACAGACATTCCCTTCGACTGTTGGCCCAATTAGGCATTACTTTAGACTACGACGAATTCTCTCACAGTATTGACATTATGAATAACTTCAAACTAAAGGAAAGAAGTCAATTAAAAGCATTATATCGAGAATTATTCCATCAATGGATGTTTGAGCTTTCGCAAGGGTTCTCGCTATGTTTCTACGGCGTTGGGTCGAAGCTCGACCTAATCAACGAATTTAGCCACGACTATTTCTTTGGCTGGTACCATCGATGTGTGTTGGCAGGAAAACTGGAACAATACCCAGAAATGATGGTTATTAATGGGTACAATCCTCATTTCCGATTTACGGATATTCTTGGGGATATTGTTTCTGTGTTTATTGATGAAGACACAAAGAAAAAACATAATCTTAAGTTTCCTCGAGTACTCTCAGAAACCATTCCTACACTTATAAGTCAAATCGTTAAAAGTCGTACCGAGCCCGTGGACCAAATTAGGCCGCGGTTGGTGTTGGTGGTACAAAATCTCGACGGAGAAAGTCTTCGCGACGACCGAACTCAGAATTATTTGTGTCAATTGTGTAGTATTCCTGAGGTATGGCTTATAAGTTCAGTTGATCATATAAATGTGTCATTATTATGGGATCTGTATAAATTAGAAAATTATCGATTTCTATGGCACGACGTCACGTGCTACAATCCTTATACTATTGAACTTTCGTTTAAAGATATTGTTAATACTGGGAAATCGAAGAAGTTTATTGGAAGTAGAGGAGCTAAGTTTGTACTTAGTGCATTAAATGCCAATTCTAAGGCATTGTATCATATATTAATGGAACTTCAATTGGAGAATTTGCAACAAATTTTGGGGAAAAATCAAGTAGCTGGAGCTAAAGGGAGTATTAAAACGGGAGTGGAGTTTAAAACCTTCCACACAAAGTGTACAGAACAGTTTATTACTTCTAATGATATTAGTTTTAGAGCCATGTTGGGAGAGTTTGTGGAGCATGGAATGTGTGTAATAGCGCGGGTGGAATCAGGGACGGAAGTGGTGTATATTCCTTATAGTTATGAGGAGATAGTGAAGATAAGACGGGAGGCGAGGAAGTGAGTAGGAGTAGTGAAGTAATAGTGAAGTAATAGTGAACTGAGTAGTGAACTAAGTAGTGATGTAGCATAATGTATAAGTCAACGGCTTCTCTAGAATTACCACCACCTGTACCACACCTGTACCACCACCTGTACCACCACTCGACCCACGTTCGCACCATTTTATTCTCTGCTCATGATTTTGTGTACTTAAACTTTTTTTGGGGGTACAAAAACCCGGTTTGTGGATTGGTTTTCGGGGGCTTTTTTTTTTTATAGGTTTTGACCACAAAACCTATTTGTGATCCATTACACAAATACACAAAAACCTTCCCTGACTTCGTTTCGTTTCCATCAAAGTCAATTATATTCATTACATTCTCTACTTTTACTTCTATTCCCTTTTACACCCTCCCACAACCCTCTCCTCCCTACTGCCACCATCACGCTCAACACCTCCTTCTCATTCTCACTCTCACTCAATTTCTCCTTCTCAAAGTCCCTTTCCTCCACTAAAGGAACTCCATAATGCAACTCACACACCTCCCCGAAGGGTCCAAACTTACAGTGGGAAGTCACAATGTGACACTTGTAAAGTACCTTCTGGAAGGAGGATTTGCCCATATTTATAAAGTGACCATGGACCCCAAAGAAGATGATAATGATGTGGCGTGTTTAAAACGAGTGATTGTACCCGATAAACAAGGATTGGATCAATTACGGAAGGAAGTAGATGTGATGAAACAGTTACGTCACAGTCGATGCATAGTTAGATATTATGATAGTCATGCGGAAAGAATGGAACTGGGAGCATATCAGGTGTTGGTATTGATGGAATTGTGTCCTAATAAGTCATTATTGGACTATATGAATAGTAAGATCAAGACCAAATTGACGGAATTGGAGATCTTGACGATAATGTTGGATATTAGCATTGGAGTGTATGAAATGCATCGATTAAAGATGATCCATAGAGATATAAAGATAGAAAATGTGCTTATAGATGGTAATAATCGGTTTAAATTATGTGATTTTGGTTCCACTCTGGCACCATTAAGACCTCCTCAATCGGTGGAGGAGTTTCAAGCATTACAACATGATATAACGTATCAAACCACTCCTCAATATCGGGCTCCAGAGATGATTGATTTATATAGAGGGTTTCCTATTGACGAAAAAGCCGATATTTGGGCTTTAGGATGTTTTCTTTATAAACTTTGTTATTATACCACTCCTTTTGAAGCCAATGGAGAGATTTCCATATTACATGCTTCATTTCAATTTTTACCTCAACCCGAATATTCGGGGGATCTTAAGAATTTGATCATTATTTTATTACAAGAAAACCCATTATTTCGGCCCAATATTGTTCAGGTCATTAGATTAACCGCTAGCATGTTAAAGATCGACTTTAAGTCTTTAAATATTGAAGATATTTATCATTCAGGAGCTTATAATTTCCAAGCTCTTCATGATTACCAACAACACCAAAGACAAGAATACTTACACCAACAACAACTTTATCAGCAACAATATCAGAAACAATATCAAGAACAGGTTTCTAAATATCATGAACATGTTTCAAAGTATCAAGAACAGGTTTCACAAACACCAAATTCACAAACCCCAGTTTCACAAATACCAAATTCACAAATACCAAATTCACAAATACCAAATTCAAAAACCCCAGGTTCAGAACCTCAACCTGAAAGTGAAATCAAGTCCGATTCTGGTTCTGATGTCGACTTAGAATTGGCCAATTTAGATAACGTAGAAGAAAGATATCCTTCATTAGATGACCTTGATACTGGAGCAAAGAATGATCAATATCGTAACGATCAATATCCTAATGATCAATATCCTCAATATCTTCAATATCCCAATCAAGTTCCTAATCAAGTTCCTAATCAATTACCTCCACCACCTAAAGTATTGAGCAGTAACGAACTCCAAAGCCTTAATACCGACCAATTAAACAACTATAACCATCAGCATCAAGTTTACCAGTATCAAGTAAACCAATGGAACTATTATAACCAAATGAATAATTTAAATGCACCAGAAACGAGTTTGGAACGAGGGAATTTGGATCGTAAGGAAGCTTGGGAAAAAAACCAATCGAAAATTGATCAAAATGCAGAGAAATTGGCTGATGACATTTTTGGATCTAAATCTAGAAGTCCAGGTGGTGAAGATATTCAAAGTCATAAGACGGTTCAAAGTGTAATGTCAGAACCTATAGGAAATAATGAGGAAAGTTTTGAAGAATTGAAGGATAATGAAGATGAAGAGTTTAAGGATCAATTTCCTGAGCTTGAATTGCTTGAGTTTGAGAAGGGGGAGAAGCCTGAACTGAAGGAAGAGAAATATGAAGAGAAGGAAGAGAAATATGAAGAGAGGGAAGAGAAATATGAAGAGAAGGAAGAGAAACCTGAACTGAAGGAAGAGAAAGTTCATAAGAAAGTTCAAGAGAAAGTTCAAGAGAAAGTTCAAGAACAAAAAGAACAAAAAGTTCCAGAACAAAAAGAACAAAAAGTTCAAGAACAAAAAGAACAACAAAAAACTCATGAAAAAATTCATGAAAAACCTCATCATCACCTTCAGCATCAACACCTTCAACAACAACACCTTCAACAACAACACCTTCAACAACAACACCTTCAACAACAACAACTTCAACAACAACAGCTTCAACAAGAAAATCCCCCACCTTATCCAAAAAGACCATCTTTTGATCCCTCCAGTATGAAAACGTCACTGTTTTCAAGCACTCCAGTTATTCCAACCACAACTTCAATCAACAATAATCCTTTCCCCATAAAAGAAGATAAACTTGATCCCACAAAGACCCTGGGACCTCCCAGTTCTCATAATCCTTGGGGCCAATACTACGACATGGAAGGAAAAATGACAGGATTAAAACTATCACAAGAATCAAAACCCCTTCCAAAAGAACCACAACCAAAAGAACCCCTTCAAGAGAATCAAGAACCCAATTTGATTGATTTTGATTCTGCCAGTTCCACAGGATCAACACCACCATTACCACCAAGAGATCATCCCTACCGAGAAGCATCAGTCCCGGTTTCAGAACCAGTTCAAGATTCATTAATAGATTTAGAAATTGATGGTGATAAACCTAAACGTCATTCCGATAGACCATACTTTAAGAAACGAGGTTCAGCGTTACCTAATCCTTCAGACTTTAGTTTGGAACAACAAGTTATAGATTGGGCATCAGATGATGAAGAAAATGGATCCATGAATAGATTATCCATTAGAAACTCTCTTAAGCATTCCAGAAAGTCAAGTGAACATCGAATTCCAGAATTATCAAAGCGGTCAGAGAGTATGCATAAACGATCAGACAGTTTTAGACGAGAAAGGCCTGAGACTGAAGGAGTTAGTAGGACAGAGAGTTTAAAGGAGAAAGAGAAAGAGAAAGAGAAAGAGAAAGAGAAAGAGAAAGAGAAGGAGAAGGAAAAGGAGAAGGAAAAGGAAAAGGAGAAGAAGAAGGATAGAAAGTCTAGACTTGCATCACAATAGAGGTAGGATATAAAGTATAGGATATGATTATAATAGAGGTTATATATGTGTTGAACTTATTAGATAGAGAAGATAGTCATAGTTTTATAGTTCAAGATAGTTTAATACTAATATTAATACTAATACTAATACTAATACTAATACTAATACTAATACTAATACTAATACTAATACTAATACTAATACTAATACTAATACTAATACTGATACTGATACTGATACTGATACTGATACTGATACTGATACTGATACTTCATACTTTATACTTCATACTTCATACTTCATACTTCATACTTCATACTTCATACTTCATACTTCATACTTCATACTTCATACTTCATTACATCATTACATCATTACTTCATTGTTTAAATACACTATATTCGGTCATTCTTTTCTTTTTCTTTTTCTTCTTTTTCTTCTTTTTCTTCTTTTTCTTCTTTTTCTTCTTTTTCTTCTTTTTCTTCTTTTTCTCTCCTCTTCTCTCTTTCTTTAACTTTCTCTCTTTCTCCTCTTCTCTTCTCTTCTCTCATCGCGAAAATATCTTCAAATCATCACTTCATTCTAAATCATCATTCTATCATCTTCTCATGGAATCATTAACCCATTTCCTATTATTGGATGAAAAACTGTTAAATTCCGTCTCCGATATCCCCGAGACGGTGGCAACAGCTTTGAATCAAGTTTGTGCCGGAAAATCTGGTGATTTCCTTAATGATGTCTTGTTTCTGGAATCATCTACAACTATATTACAACAATATCCTCAACAACCTTTGGAAATTGTCCTTAGACAGTACGTGGAAAAGTTTGCCTTGGAGTTAAAATCTTCATCTTTAGGTCCAGAATGGGCTGAAGTTTACTTCCAAGTCGTGGCAGTAGCATTATTACAAGGGTTTATTCAAGTCAACTTCACTGGTCCAGCAATGGAATTCAATCAGACCAAGTTCTTCCCTGATATCGACGTAAACTTGGTCCAATTAGAAGCCAATAAGTTGCTTGCTTTAGAAGGTCAATCAGTGTATGATTTGATGGTGGATCCTGTGTTATTGGTGGTATCAAGTTTGATGTTTGAAGCCATAATGGGATTAACTCCTGAAACTTCCTTGGTTCATTGTGAACCATTTGTACAAATGGAAAGTATTATTGAGGCTACACAAACGTATTGTAACACAAACAGCAATAATAGAGTTGGTGCCAGTGCTATGTGGTGGAGAAGTCGGCTTTTACAGGTTCATTTATCAGTATTTTCTGAACCCGTAAGTATTATTTCCAGTATATCTTCATTACTTTTAACTACAGATGTGGTGAAAACTATGGAATGTTCTGTGGCACAAACACAAAGACGGCTTTATACTCTGTATCTTGTTGAAACCGCCAGAATCGGTCTTCATAGTCACACAGAACAATTATCCATTCCAAGTTTAACCAAAGCCAGTGAAGTTTCTGGACTTGAAATGATACTTTCTGGGGCCAAAGCCAAACGGACAAAGCATCAAACGTTTAATACGCCTAGTTTGCTTGTGTTAGCCAAGTCTAAACACCTTGACGACGGAGCTAAGCTTACAAATAACCCAGAACGGTTCCAATTGGATTCAGATATCTTATTGGAAAAACCAGAATATGAAGCTTTAGACGACGAAATTCTTCCCGAATCCAGTAAAAGAATCCGTTTAGACACCGGTGACGAAGAAGATACCGTAAGTAAATTACTTCCCATGGCGTTAAGACAAGAAGACATTCCTCGGGAATTAAGGACTCTAGACCCGAATTCCCAGCCCCAATTGTCGGATTTAGACAACATTCAACTCCTTTTGCGGCTCAGTACACTAAAACAAACTTCACCATCAAATAATCCTTTAGTGGAAGAACAATTATCGGCTTTAGTCGACAGAATCGTCCATGGAGCTCATGACAACATCAATTGGTCAGTATTTTCCCGAGCTCTTTGGGAAAAGTCGATTTTGGAGACCACAAAAGCCCGGACGGTGGAACGAGGCATTCTTCAAATGACGTCGATTATTGAGGAAATTGGAATCAAGATCAAGACCAGAATCATTGCTGGGTCGGGTGACTCTGGCGACACCGGCAGCAGCGAGGCGGAAATCGCCGCCAACAGGCTCAAATACATCCATCAGCTCCCGCTATTACCGCAGTGGACCATGGACATGAGATTGGCCGAGAAGTACATGGCGCTAGGCGTGTTACGGTCGGCTATAGACATATATGATAGGTTACAATTAAGCCACGAAGCGGCTCTTTGTTACGCGGCTTTGGGTGAAGAACACAAAGCCGAAGAAGTGATCACAGAAAGAATCAAAGTTCACCCTGAGGATGCTCGAGCCGTTTCCATATTGGGAGACATCAAACAGGACCCTGATCTCTGGGAACGGGCGTGGGAAATAGGTCGGTACGCCAAGGCCAAGGCGTCGTTGTCCCGGTTCTGCTACGCGCCCCCGGCGCCATTAAACCGGAACGTGGAATTGGCCATAAAGCACATGAATGATTGTCTTCAAATCAACCCCTTAAGCTACGAGAATTGGTTTTTCTACGGGTGTTGTGGCTTGGAAACGGGGCAATTTGAGTTGGCGGCTGAGGCGTTTACTCGGTGCGTGGCGTTAGATGACAATAATTCCTACGCGTGGTCCAATTTGGCCACCGCGTTGTTACAACAGGATAAGACGAAGCCGGCGTTTAATGCGCTTAAGAAGGCGCTTACCACCAGTAATGAAGGGGCGGCTAAGTCGTGGAAGATCTATCAGAACTACTTGACGGTGGCAATGAAGCTTAATGAGTGGAATGACGTGTTGATAGCCACGCGGGAGTTGGTGGATATGAATAAGGGCGGTGACAGTACTGTAGATATTCCTGTGATAGAGAAGTTGGTAGAGATATTGGTGGCCACGGAGTTCTCCGAGAGATTGACGCATTACCAGAGGTCATGCTGCGAGCTCGTGTGCGAGATGGTTCCAGGGGTGGTAAATTCGGCGCGGTGCTGGCGGCTAGTGGCGCGGGTGGAGTTGTGGCGGAAGAGACTGTGGGCGGCGCTTGAGAGTCATGAAAAGGCGTACCGGGCGGCTACGAGCGAGCCTGAATTGGAGACTTCTGAGGCGGTGTGGAACGATGCTGTGGCCACGTGTGAGGATTTGGTGGCGGCATATGAGAATTTAGGGGATATGCCGGGGCGCGTTGGTGGTGTGGTGTGTAGTGATTGGAAGTATAAGGCTAGGTCGAGTATTAGGTCGTTGATGTCGAAGGGGAAGGATATGTTTGAGGATGGAGAGGGATGGAATAAGCTTGTGGATATGAAGGGGGAGATGTCAAGTTAGGAGGGGTGGGGGGTTTTTGTGTCAATGAACACAAACACAAGTAACCACAAACACAAGTTGACCACAAACACAAGTAACCACAAACACAAGTAACCACAAACACAAGTTAACCACAAACAGCCGTTGACCACAAACACAAGTTAACCACAAACACAAGTAACCACAAACAGCCGTTGACCACAAACAGCCGTTGACCACAAACACAAGTAACCACAAACAGCCGTTGACCACAAACACAACTACACCACAACTAAACATAAAATATATTAATACACAATAAACCAATCAAATCTTACAGTTGATATTTTCTATCTCTAATTCCTCTACAAATCATTCACAATCTCAAGAGCATCAAGGTTTAACGAAGCCACTCGTTCTGGCTTCGCACGAGCGTGAGGAATTTGGGTCGACCCTCCTACGGCGGCTATGGCAGTAATTACACTCTTTCTCAATGCCTCCGATGTATCCATTCGATTAAACATTATTGTCACATACATTAACCCGGGAAATGGCCGCAATCCGTTCTCCACACCATAAATTAATGCCAATACCAATTCCACGTAACTTGCAATAGTAAGCAATGGCGGTTCCAAATGATTCATCACTGGAAGTAAAACCTGAGCCATGGAATAATGAGGAAAGTACTCGGCGGCTAAAGTATACGACACATTGAGAACAGAATAGACGGAAAATGGTACGAGTTTAATCATTAGCGGCCGCGAAGTTAGTGCCAACATGGCTGCAAAAAAAAGTTGACCATTATCGGAACGGAAAACTGCACGAGGATGATTGGAATGACGTATAAGAATGACTAAATAGGTAATACAACAACTTAACGACATTATGGTGTAAAGATTTGAGGGATTGTAACCGAAAATATAAGTGAAAGCTCCAAGAACTGTGATTAAGTGAGCAGAAAACCAAATATGAGAAATGGACTTGTTGATAGAACGAGGATGGAACGAGGACATGGTGGTTAATAACACGGGGATGGAAGGAGTTAACTTTGTTAGGGAGGTTTTATAGAAGGAATGGAGGAGTTTTAGTTCGGGGAACACTTTTAGGATATAATTCATAGCGAAGTGAAGAGAAAAGAAATAGAAACACAGAGAAGGGAGGAGTAGAGGGGAGTAGTACAGAGAGAGAGGAGTACAAATGGAGTACTAATGGGGTGGGATTAGCTCTGGGGCGAGTGTGGACCTAGCGGTGGTGCGAATTTGGGACGAGATATAGGTCGAGCACAGGTCGAGGGATGGAACAGGGTCGTGGAGGTACCATATTAACCCAACGGCTAGGACACGACTCTGTGTCCCAACCCAATAACATACCCTCCATTAATTCACTTCCTGATCCCCTATTCACTCTCGAAAACATCCCACACCCTCCTCGTCATGTCCACCAACATACAATCCAAATCCCACCCCATTCCCTTGGAAAACCACCTTTTTGAATAGGGAGTCCATCTGGTGAGGTAAGTGACCTGCATATAAGCACTCCTCCACCAATCCTCCCAACCCACCGCGAATCGACCCAACTTCGGTCCGCCAATACCACCACCCCTCTCCCCCACCACGAGCTCTCGGCCAAACCACGACCTATTCTGAAATTGTGTCCGTGCTCAACACGGCACCGCCCATTTCAACCACTTCATTTCATTTCTCACCAAATCTCATTTCTCAATCGCGTTCTCTCTTTAACTATGGTCGATGATAAATACATCGGATTGGCTTTGGCGATGTCATCGTCATTAGCTATTGGAAGCTCATTCATTATTACCAAAAAGGGATTAATGGATTCTTCTTCTAGAAATGGTAATACTCAAGTCGAAGGTCACGAGTACCTTGGGAATCCTATTTGGTGGGCAGGAATGATTACTATGGCTATTGGAGAAGTGGCTAACTTTGCTGCTTATACGTTTGCTCCAGCGATATTGGTTACTCCTTTAGGAGCATTGTCGGTGATTATAGGAGCGGTTTTGGCGGCAGTTTTTTTGAAGGAAGAATTGGGGACTTTGGGGAAAATGGGGTGTGCTATTTGTTTATTAGGTTCAGTGATTATTGTGTTACATGCTCCTCCTGATAAGGAAATAGAGACTGTGGATGAAATATTACAATATGCTATACGTCCTGGATTTTTGTTGTATTGTTTTTTGGTGGGATGTTATACTGTGTTCACCATTTATAAGATAGTTCCTCATTATGGACATACTAATCCTATGATATATATATCGATATGTTCATCAGTGGGGTCGATTTCCGTGATGTCAATTAAAGCATTTGGAATTGCATTGAAATTGACTTTAGCTGGGAAGAATCAATTCACTCATGTATCGACGTATTTGTTCATTGCTGTTGTGGCACTTTGTATATTGACACAAATGAACTATTTTAATAAGGCATTGGATCAATTTGATACTTCTATTGTTAATCCATTGTATTATGTGACGTTTACTACGTTTACTTTGATAGCATCATTTATTCTTTTCCGAGGATTCAATACTACTTCAGCAGTTAATATAATATCACTTATTATTGGGTTTTTGATTATTTTCTCAGGAGTTTATTTGTTGAACATTTCTCGTAAGGATAATGATGGAAGATCTAGAGAAATCTTTGGTGTTCATAATGGTAGAGATATGGCACCTATGGATAATGGAATAGGAGGTTATTCATCAATGAGACGGTCAATGCAATTAAATAGAGAGGAACTTAATGAAGAGACTGTTGGATTGAGAAGATTTGATAGTTTTGAATTGAATAGTGATGATGAAACCACTGCCACCACCACTCATAGGGGGTGAACAATGTGTAAGACTAGTGTATAGAGGTGATAGTCAATAGAGAAGGTGTAGTGGTGTAGTGGTGTAGTGTTATAAGTTAGTAGACTAAACAGTATAAACAACATGTATAAATATCTATTCTCGGATTATTTACTAAGATTCAGAAAACTAAATACAATTACAATTATCATATCACCACTCAAATATCATCTATATCTAATTCCTCCTTTTCTTCTTCTTCATCATCATCATCATCATCAGCACCAAATTCAAAGTTAACATCTTCATCATCATCAGCACCAAAAGTATCAGTTTCATTGATCTTAGCATTCTCTGGTAATTCTCCTACATTCTTTAATGTTCTGGCCTCATCAGAGTTATATTTGTGTACCACATCACATTGATCATCTTGAAATTCTCTCAATGATACCAATATAATATCTCCTTGTCCCATCCACACTTTCTTTCTCAACTTTCCTCTAATGTGTCCCATTCTTTTATTACCATCAAAACAACTAACTTCAAGCCGAGCATTTCCCAACATCTTTGTGATTTGGGCGTATTCTTGGAGTTCTTCTTTGTAAATCAACTCCCGTTTTTGTCCGGAGTTATCATTCTTACCTCTTCTTCTGTTTTTACCTCCTTTTCCTTTACCTGATTTTCCCATAGTGTTTTAGGTGTTTTAGGTGTTTTAGGCGTTTAAGAAGAAATGAGGGTTTTACAATGGAAATGGCTTTTGGGATAATAAAAATTTTTCGTCGTGCGCCGGTGGAGTTTGTGGTTGTGGTTGTGGATGGGTTATTTTTGTGGATGTTAGTGCGACGTGTGGTACAAACACGTCCTCCATTTCTCATTTTCTAACAAAACCTCTTTCCTCTCTTTGTACTCATCCCATTACAATCATGGACTCTTTTGAAGCTAATTCCCAATTCGAACAACTTGTACGGGGCCTTAATCCTTCTATTCAATCACTTAAACGTGCAGCTGTGTTTGCTATAAAAAACTGGGAAAATGAAGATTATCTTTTCCCCACGATTATGGGGGTTTTAAATGATGAATCCACAGAATTGAACACCAAATCAACATTGTTTCACTTTATTGAAGTGTTGATAAGTGAATCGTTTCAGGTATCGCAACTTCCTAATTCTAACTATTCCTATCCCTATATTAATAGCTTAAAGGAGGCGTTGCCGGAGATCATTCTCCGGGTGATTCCAGGAACGGCTAATTATAATATGTATAATGTGTTTAACAGTTTGAAGAAGATATGTCAGGTGTTGGATGTGGATGATCATGAGTATCAGTTACGGTATAATGACGTCAAGCTTTCCGGACAAGATGAAGAAAATATTCAGTTAAATGTACCGTATCCTGACATTAATGTTGATGATATAAAGGGGAATAAGGATCCTTTAATTAAAGCCTGGATGATATTAGTGGAAAAACGTCGCCAAAGTTATTACGAAAGATGTAGACTTTTGGCTCATCAACCTGGGGTTGATACAGAGACTGATGAATCGGAGATGTTTCAGTTGAAATCCAAGGAGAAATCCAATCCTAATGAACTTTCAAGACGTCAAATTCTTATGAGAATGGAAGATGATAGAGAGTCTCATAAACGGTCAAAGGAAAACTTATGGGTTGTTGAACGTAGTGGAGAAGGTGTTGTCAATGAGGATGAATTTTTAAATTATTATTGGAATAAGTTTGAAAAGTTACAAGCTGATGAAGAGACGGCGTTGATGAATTGTTTACAAGACTTTAATGATGTTGTAAAGGCTACATTTAAGGATAAGCAGTTTTAGGTGAAGCTATTTAACACATTAATTGTTCCGTTATCCTATACATTACCCTATATGATATCCTACACATTGACCTGGGATAATATACTTAATAACTCGTTTCTTCCTGAAACGGCATATTTAGCACCAGTACTTTGTACTTGTTGATCCAAAGCCGTTACAGTCAAAACATCTAAACCTGATGATTTCATGGTATTACCATATTCGTAATTAGTTTCATCAATTAAGGTTGAACCTCCACTAATAAACATAGCGGAGATTTTGGCATCGATATTGAAAAACGGAGTTCCTTTTTCTTTTGTGGGAGTGGAAGTTACTGAATCATTCATTTCCTTAACATTAAAATCATTAGTGGATTCTTGATTATGATATTTCACTAAGAAATTCAAGGCTCTTTTAGATAACTGATTATGTTGAACAACCACATTATTAGAAATTAATGATGCATGAATTCCTTCACTATTATCAAATAAATCATTAATATGTTGAATACAATCTCCCATAATATCTAAACTTCGGTTTGTATCTTCGAAAAATGATGTTCCCGGATAGAAAATAATGGTACAATCTTCCACTTCTATTTTAGATCCTGGTAATCGTTCAACTTTAGCTTCAATCAATTGTTTAACTTGAGACATCCAATTAGTTAATTCTCGTTCTTCAACTAAAGAAATCCATTTGTTACTACCAATGACTTTAATATAACCACCATTTTCGGCGATTAATCCTAAATTGGGATGTCTTTTAAACAATAAATCCAATGATGCTCTTGTCATATGACTGCAAATGTATACAAGGTTGTTTTCATCAGTGAATAAATTATTTAATAATTTCCCAATTTGTTGAGGTTCTAAAATATCCGAATTCTTCATTTCTGAAGTTTTCATGGATATTGGAACTTGAGAATTATTTTGAAAATAGGGCTTAAATTCTGTAATGGTTGAAGCCGTTTCAATATTGATAAAAAATAATCGTTTCCCGGTTTTATTATCATCATAAAATTTTTGCATAACTTCTGGGGTTAACAGTTTGACATTTCCTACCCGTCTTTGATGATTAAACTTCCAGGCTTCATTGATACTGGAAATACAAGTTTTAACCCAATTCTTAGAATCATGACGAGTAACTACTTGATAACAATTAGTCCATCTTCTAAGTTTTTCTTCTGGAGTCATAGTTAACGCCATTTTGAAAGCTTCAGCAAACTGTTTAGTATCCCAAGGATTAATCAATAATGCCCCATTACCTGATTGACTAAATAAATGAGATGATCCCGTAAACTCACTTAAAATAAGTGGAGATTTCCGTTGACTAGTAGCAATAATGAATTCATGACTCGTTAAGTTCATACCTTCTCTCATAGAAGATACAATAAATGCATCGGCTTCATATTGTAAAGCCAAATATTGATCAAAAGTTATATCCTGTTGTAATAAAACCACTGGTTGACTTATAGAAATATTATCGGCCAAAGAATTAATCCGTCCCACTATAGCACTGATTTCACTTGTATAATGTTCATCTGATGACAGTCCAGTACAAATCTGGATCAAAACTGTTGTTTCAATATACTCAGGATTGGATTTAAGAAACTTTTCATACGCCAATAACTTTTCTTTAATTCCTCTAAGTTTATCCAACTTATCTCTACTAACTAATAATCGTTGATTATTCCAACGATCTCTTATTTTACATCTCCATTCTCCCACTTGAGGTGAATTAATCATATCACTTAATGATTTGGAATCAATCCCCACTGGAATGGTATTAACCATGGTAAATTTATCATTATAAGTAATACCAAATTGATTAGTATCGGCTAAAAGTAACCGTCCACAAGTTTGTAAGAAATGACGAAGATATTCTTCAGTTTGGAATGAAATACAATTAGCTCCTAACATTCCTCTTAATAAAGCTTTCCGTTGAGCTAAACACCGGAACACTTCTGATGATGGGAATGAAACGTGTAAAAATAACCCAATTTGGGCATCAGGAAGTTGTTGTCTGACCATTTCGGGAACTAATAATAGGTGATAATCATGGATCCAAATCATATTATCCGGATGATTAGGATCACTATCGTTGTTCTCCTTTTTGTAAACTTGAACGATTTTATCAGCAATGATTTGGTTTAAGGATTTATAATAAGCCCAAGAATGGTCTTCAAAAGCCTTTGATTTGGGGTTATCGGGGATTTCGTAGTGTAAAGTAGGCCATAAAACTTGTTTACAAAACGATTTATAATGTCCCAGAAACGTTAAATCACTAGGAAATACCGATTCACAATTGTAATCTTGTTGTAGAGTTTTACCAATATTTTCAATCACAGAACGAGGTACAGAATCACTAGGCATGGCCAAAGTTCCGACCCATTTTCTCTTAGCAATTATGTTATCATCAGCAGCCAATTTAACTGCTTTAATTAAGGATCCATTACCTTTTGCTGCAAAAAGAACTTCCCAAGGTGCCGTTTCAAATACATTTTGTTGATGGGAAATTCCATGCTGCAACAAAGGATTTGAAAAGCCACCAAATGGAGCCAATTTAGGTTGTTGGGTCGACCTAGGATTGATCATATCGTTAAAATCATTGTCCCAATCATTGGAATCACTATCGACATCAATGTCTTGGAACGAGTCCATAGTGGATTCTTCTTCGGTAATAGGATCAATAAGCGAATTGGAACTACCATTGTTAAGTGACATTGACAATGTTGACCTATTTAGAGATGACATAGCACGAGGATTAGCACCAGCGGTGGGAGTTGGCGACTTACTGTGGCTTGACAACCCGGCTAAATTGGTTCCAGAACGGTTTATTCTTAAAGACGACAATCCTATTTCATCTGTTTTCTTCTTTGGTTCAATCACAGAGCTTTCAATGGGGTTTCCTACACGGGATTTAGGTTGAATATAGTTAGGACCCAATTTTTCATTAACATTTTCTGCCAAAATGTTCTTTGTGTCAGGGATTCCAGGTTTTGTGTACGAAGAAGAAAGTGAAGCATCACCAGAACGAGAAAAGAACTCCTCTACTGACTTTGTGGAGTCATTAGCTGAAGCGTTACCGTCTTCGCTACGGCGTTTACGTCCCAATCCCTGTGACGGCAGCCCCAGAGTAAAGCCATATTTGGCCACATTTGTGGATGATCCTGAAGGCGAATGTTGATGGGAATTGGCGCTGGACAATGTCGGCAAGATCAGACTCAGTTTAAGGCCATTGGCCATGGCTTGAGGCGGAGGATTAGACTGAGCATTGGCCTGGGAATGAGACTGATGGAATGATTTCTCGGGCCCCTGGTCGTCATTGACGGTTTTAGAACCAACGTCAAATTGTACGGTGTAAGGCAAAAACAAAGAACCAATAATAATCATGGAAGCAAAGGAATAAAAGTCAATGGAGACGATTAAAGGCGATTTGGGGTTTATATATTAAGGGCTAAAGTTCTAGAACATCGCGGAACAAATAGCAAAAGAAGTGCACAAATAGAGGTGCACAAATAGAGAAATCACAAATAGAGGTGCACAAATAACAGTGCACAAATAGAGGTGCACACAAATAGAGGTGCACAAATAGAGATATCACAAATAGAGGTGCACAAATAGAGAATTACAACAACCACAAATACAAAAGAACCACAAATAGAGAAAAAATATGACTTTGGGCGACTGCCATTGCCATTTAAGTGTGGAGATCACCAGAGATGGGGGAAAGGAGCTTCTTGCGAAGGTTAGAGAGTATGAAGAGGAGTATAAGTTCAGTTTGATGTCGACTAATCATATAGATGTGGATATAGTGAAGGAGATAGGAGATGGTGCGGGTGCGGCGGTAGGGCTGGCGGCAGGGCTGGCGGCAGATACCGGTCCAGGCGCGGCCCGTCCGGCGCCTCTAGTGCCCTATTTCGGAGTCCATCCGTGGTATTCGCACTTGTTTGCTACGGAAGCCCGTCCTAAGGCAGAACACTACCAAGCGGTTCTCACGCCGGACGTGGGGCCCGAGTTGTTAGATGTGCTTCCAGAACCTATATTACTTCAGGATCATCTTGATAAAATCCGTCGATTTTGTAATGATTTCCGGGTTTGTGGAATTGGAGAGATTGGCTTGGATAAATTGTTTCGAATTCCTTCCAATGGGTACTACGGCAACCAGGAGGTCAGTAATGACTCTGACACCAAGCTCAGTCGGTACCGCGTTAAAATGGACCATCAGGTAAATGTATTGGTGTCACAATTGGAATTGGCGCGGGAATTGGACGTAGCCGTTTCTCTCCACTGTGTAAAGGCGCACGGAGCTTTGTACGATGCCGTGCAAGGGCTGGCACCAGCCTTACTGCGAATCGTGCTCCATAGCTTTACTGGTTCCATTGAACAAGCACTGCTTTGGAAAAGAAACTTTAACCAGGTAATGTTTTCGTTTTCTAACTACATTAATGGAAGTGAAGCTAAAAGAAGTCAATTGAAGCAACTTGTAGAGTTATTACAAGATGATCAGATTTTGGTAGAATCTGATCTCAGCCTTGATCATACGATTCCTGATATTAATAAAGAGCATCTTGAAGAAGTAACAACAACAATTGCTGAACTAAAAGGAATGGATAAAGAGGCTATTGTAACTGTATTACATAATAATTTGTGTAAGTTGTACACAAAGACATAATAGCATAACACAAATAGAGAGAAGGTAGTTTTCCAATATATAGATCATTGGGGAGTTTGTGTCACTGGACACAAACCCAATTTACACAAACACAAATACAATTAACACAAATACAATTAACACAAATACAATTAACACAAATACAATTCACACAAATACAATTAACACAAATACAATTAACACAAATACAATTAACACAAACACAATTAACAAGAGAAAAGCTCTTATATTATTCTCTATTCACCTATAATCTAGACTTGATAATGTCAACAAATTCAGGTTTCAAAGAAGCACCACCAACTAAGAATCCATCAACATCAGCTTTGTCTTTGAATTCAGTGGCATTCTTACCATTGACAGAACCACCGTATAAGATTCTAACCTTGGCGGCTTGATCTTCACCAATTGATTCGGCCAAGTGTTGTCTAATGGCTTTATGAGTGTCTTGAGCATCATCTGGAGTAGCAGCTAAACCAGTACCAATAGCCCAAACTGGTTCATAAGCGACAACAATGTTAGACCAATCAGAAACTAATTTAGAAACAGCATCTAATTGTTTGGCACAAACATCTAAAGTGACACCAGATTTTCTTTCTTCTAAAGTTTCACCAATACATAAAATCACGGATAATTTTTGGTCCAAAGCAAATTGAGTCTTTTCAGCAACAAATTCATTAGATTCTTTTAAAATGGTTCTTCTTTCAGAGTGACCGGTTAAAGTCCAAGTGGCACCAGAATCAAGAACTTGAGCTGGAGCAATTTCCCCAGTGAAAGCACCAGAAGCTTTTTGATAAACATTTTGAGCACCAACTTCAACGGTTTTTTGCTTATTAGCTTCAACTGCCAATGATAAGTATGGAGCTGGTGGAGCAATCACCACTTCGACATTTTCTGGTAAATCAGCAGCATTTAAGTTATCAATGATTTTAGTAACGGAATCTTTAGTTCCGTTCATTTTGAAGTTACCTCCAACAAAGAATTGACGAGTCATTTTTTAGGTTTTAATGTTATGAAAAAAAAAAAAAGGAATAGAATAAAGAAATGGAATTGAAAATCAATCGCAATTAAAAGGGACGAGGACGAGTGCGTGCGCGGACCGCTTTACATATGAAGGATGGGAAAGATCCGAAGGGCCGAGCACAAAAGGCCGAGCACAAACACAAAAGACCGAGCACAACCACAAAATCACAATCATAATCACAATCACAATCCCAAAAATCACAAAAATCACACCACCGAGCGTGAGTCTACCACAATAAATAACTAATAAATAACTAATAAATACCACACAATTACACCTTCACTCTAACAACGACTCTTCACTATTAGCAACACTCTGATTATCGTACTTGAATCTAGACATGAACTTGTTACTAAATTGGTTCTTTTTACCGCTGCAGATTTTGGCATAAGCATCTTTTATATCCTTATCTCTGGTCTTTAATGATTTAATAGCATCTTTTTGAGCCGAGAGAATAGACGCAATATCTAAATCATCGACGTGAGCTTGGCCTAATTTATACTGCGAATTGAATTGAACTTCATCAGTGATTTCCTTTTCGATATCTTTATTATTTTCAATATCATCATCATTTAAATCATCCCATGTTTTCAACGGCGTTTTCAAATAATACTTTTTATTCACTGCTTGTTTCATAATGAGATATTGACAATGAGGAATATTTCTCAACGACTCAAATTCCTCATACGACCACCGAAACCATTTCATAAGAAACACTCGAGCCCAAATCCCATGAGTCACTAACACCAAAATATTGGGGAAATCATCCAGTTGAAATTGTCTAAATAAACTCTCATTAAAACTAGCAATTCTATCATAAACATCAGCAGCACTTTCTCCATGAGGAATTCTATAAAAAAAATGCCCATAATGAGCTCTTTCTTCCCAAATCTTTTCCATTTGTTCTGGAGTACTTTGAAAGTTACCAAAGTCTTGTTCTCTCATTCGAGGTTCTTCTCTAATCTGATAATCTACTCCAGGTAGATCTTTTATGCCTTCGATGATATCATTACATGTCTGACGAGCTCTTAAATATGGTGATGTATAGAATAACATTGACTTAAAGTTTCTCCCTTGTTCATCAGGGTCCTGAAACATGTCTTGTTGAAGGAAATCCTTAAGCACAATCCCAGCGGAAGTTGCTTGATAATGACCATTTTGTGTTAAAACCACTTTATGATTAGGCGTGACTCTATTAACCGACTTATCACAGTTCCCTTCACTCTCTCCATGCCGTACTAAAAGAATATATTTGGGTCTCGCCATTGTGTAATAGTGAGATATGTAATAAAAGAAACTGATAGTTGTGAGTTCTTTTTGTGTGTGTTCTTTTTGTGTGTGTTCTTTTTGTGTGTATTCTTTTTGTGTTTTATATATATTTGCGCACTACTATACATTTGTGTACTTAATTAGCAATTTTTCTTTCTATAGCAAAACTCTTGGTTAACTCTTCATCACATTTCTTTAGTAAATCATCAGCTAAAGTATCAATAGCAGTAGAATGTAACATGTTATTATAACGAGAAGGTTCTACGGGTAATTTGAACATGGATTGCCATTGAGTAGGATCCAATTCTTTCTCACCGGCTTTAGCTCTTTCCAAGTTCTCTAATCTCCGGTTTTGTTTCCATTGGGTGATTTTCAGGTTTTCCTTTTGATACTGTCTTTGGTAGTAGTTGAAGTTATTTTGGTCGTAGTTGTAACTATCGATTTGCGAGGATAAACATTCCAATAACTTAGCGGTGACGTTTTGATTGGTAAGTAACTTCAACAGTTCAAATTCATCATTACTCTTAGGATTAGTACTAAGTTCTTGTGCAAGGTACATTTTGACCAAGCTGGCGTTTTTAATTTCAAGAGGAACTTCATCAAAAATATTCAAATATGATAATTTATGAGCTTCTAAATCCTTAGATTTCCATTTCCCATCCAAATAAGTCTCCATAAAGCTTCGGGATAATCTGAATGCTTTGACATCAACTTCCTTATTAATAGATGCCATGTTGTAGATCAATATAAATGCATTTCCATTGTTTAATTGTTGTTGGGCTAATGATTCCACTAATTGATTATTAACAAAGTTTCCAGAAACTGTGGATTGGAACCATCCTTGGAACTCTACTCCGTATCCCAACGACTTTAAGTTTTCCAATACTTCTCCTTGGTATTTGGCACCACTTCTAGATCTTAAAGACCCTCCTTCGTATTGATCGGGGTAAGGATAGGGATAAGTGTGAGTGATATCCACCATTCCTGAATCGTCTTCAAACCCATAAAGGGCTCCTGAAAATAACGCTGGATAGTGTTCTGAGGTGTGTTTGACCATCGACAATAACACACTTGAAGTTATTTCAATGGATAATGATGTTGGTTCTTTATATTGCTTTGATTTTTCCATAATTTTTTTGGTTTAATAATGAATTTTTTCAATGAGAAAATTTTTTTTTTTAGTGATTTTTTTCATCGCGAAAAGGGTGAAAAATTGATGAAAAAACTGTGAAAAAATTTTCTATTCTGTTATAATTATTCCTTTATCACAATGTCTGAAGTCGATCAAACTGCTGAACAACTCCAAAAAACTTACTTGGATGATGTTACTGGAGAAAAAGTATCAAAATCTGAATTAAAAAAGAGACAAAAACAAAGAGCTATTGATGCTAGAAAAGCTGAAAAAGCTGCTAGTAATCCAGCTAAACCTAAACCAAAGACTAAAGATCAAATGGCCGATTTAAATCCTAATCAATACTTTGAAATTAGAAGTCGTCAAATCAATGAATTGAGACAAGAAAACTTGAAGGACTTTAACAAATTTAATCCTTATCCTCATAAATTCCATGTATCTATTTCAGTTCCTGACTTTATCAAAGAATACAAACACTTACAAAAAGGAGAAACTTTAACTGATGTTGAAGTTTGTGTTAGTGGTAGAATCATGAGTAAAAGAGAATCGGGATCCAAATTGAAATTTTATGTTATGAAAGCTGATGGGGTTCAAGTACAAATCATGGCTCAAGCTCAAGATGCTCCTTCTTTAGAACAATATGAATCTATGCATGAATATTTAAGAAGAGGTGATATCATTGGTGTTACTGGTTATCCAGGAAGAACATCTCCTAATAAAGGAGGTGAAGGAGAACTTTCTGTTTTCGCTACCAAGGTTCAACTTTTAACTCCATGTTTGCATATGTTACCTACCGAACATTTTGGATTAAAAGATCAAGAACAAAGATACAGAAAACGGTACTTAGATTTGATTATGAATGATTCTACAAGAAACAGATTCAAAATCAGATCTAAAATCATTAATTACATTAGAAGTTTCCTTGATAAAAGAGATTTCACTGAAGTTGAAACTCCTATGATGAATGTTATTGCTGGTGGAGCTACAGCTAAACCTTTTATTACTCATCATAATGATTTAAACATGGATATGTACATGAGAATTGCCCCAGAATTGTTCTTGAAAGAATTAATTGTTGGTGGTATGGATAGAGTTTATGAAATTGGTCGTCAATTTAGAAATGAAGGTATTGATATGACTCATAATCCTGAATTCACCACCTGTGAGTTCTATCAAGCATATGCTGATATGTACGACTTAATGGATCTGACGGAACTTCTTTTCAGTGAAATGGTTAAAGAAATTACTGGTGATTATAAGATCACTTATCATCCTGATGGACCAGAAAATGAAGCATTAACCATTGATTTCTCCAGACCTTGGAAGAGAGTTAATATGATTGAAGAATTAGAAAAAGTCTACAAAGTTCAATTCCCTCCAAGAAGTGAATTACATACTGAAGAAACCGGGAAATTCTTAAAACAAATCTTAATTGATAATAAATTAGATTGTCCTCCACCTTTAACCAACGCCAGAATGTTGGACAAATTAGTAGGTGATTTAGAAGATGCTTGTATTAACCCAACTTTTATCTATGGACATCCACAAATGATGTCACCATTAGCCAAGAGAGATCGTGATGTTCCAGGAATCTGTGAAAGATTTGAAGTTTTTGTGGCTACTAAAGAAATTGCTAATGCTTACACAGAATTGAATGATCCATTTGATCAAAGAGCTAGATTCGAAGAACAAGCCAATCAAAAGGCTCAAGGTGATGATGAAGCTCAAATGATTGATGAAACCTTCTGTAATGCTTTAGAATATGGATTACCTCCAACTGGTGGTTGGGGTTGTGGTATTGATAGACTTGCTATGTTCTTAACTGATTCTAATACTATTAGAGAAGTGTTATTATTCCCAACATTAAAGCCTGATGTTGACCAGTAATTGTGAGTGTACAGTATGGACTATACACTGTCAACTGTCAACTGTCAACTGTCAACTATAACTATAACTATACACTATACACTATAAATTTAAACTAAATAACTAATAAACATTAACTTGATTAACTATTTCTTAACTATTTCTTAACTACTCCTTCTATTAACTAATTCCTTTCTACTCCTCCTCCTAATTATGTCTCTTCTTCTCAAGCGCTTGCTTATATGGAGGTGACGTTGGTCTTTGTATTGGGTCTAGAACCACTCCTTTGGAATCCAATGTGTATGTGGCATCAGAATCAGTATCATTTAAATCACCACAAGCAATAAACTTAGCCACTAATCGTTGTTCTTGAGGAACTTGTAGTTGTGGTAAGTTTGTGGCTTTACCTATATTAGCCAGCTCAAAGAACTCTTCTGTAGACTTATTTAACTCCAATTTGGGATTCCAACCTTGTGGTGGTTGATAGTTCAAACACACAATGAAAGCCTCTAATGAAGACCCTCTTGAAGCTCGTGGTTTAGCACATATTACTGTTTCAAATAAATAGTTTAATTGACTGTAAAGTAAATCAATATCTCTTCCTCTAAAGATCTTAGCGAGAAATGTTCCTCCAGGACGTAAAATACACGTAGTAAGTTGTAATGCTGATAAAATCAATTGCGCTTGAATATATTCATCCAAATCATGAAGTCCTGTAACATCAGGAGCTCCATCACTACAGACAAAATCGGCCAATTCTCCATTAAATTGATCCAAAATCGCTTGTAACGTCTTGGGATGAGTTATATCCGCTTGAAGAGTCGTCACATGATCTATGGGTGTCATTGGTTGTAAATCCACAGCGACTATTTTGGCTTCTTCATCACTTTTCCCTTGAGTGTCAAAGAGTTGTCTTGATAACACCTGAGACCAACTTCCTGGAGCTGCACACAAATCCACTACTTTGTTGATGCCTTCAAATAAATTAAACAGTTCATTTAACTGAAGAAGTTTATATGCCGAACGAGCTCTCCATCCATCTTCTTTGGCTCTTCTATAATACAAATCCCGTTTGTCCTTACTGGCTTTTCCCATAGAGTTATATGAATCCAAAGGAAATGGTGAAAAAACGGCTCCAAAGGTGAGTTTTAGCGATGAGCGCGCGCTTGGGGAATTTTTTGTTTTTCGCGTGCGCCTACCCGTTAATGATAGGTTTTTTTTTTTTTTTTTTTTTTTTTCTCACTTCATGAAATACTCAATCAAAAACGTGAAAAGTTTTCCATTATGATTTCAAGAATAGGTGTTTATAGACCGACATTAGTGAGGCAGTTGTGTCGTCTGAGTGTGTTAAATAACAAAGCAGCCTCTCCAGAAGAATATTTGCAAAAAAAACAACAAGAAAAGACGGAAAATGAAGAATTTACCCTGACTTTAGCATCGGGAGCCTTTAACTATCAACCAAAGATTATTCCCAATAACTTAGGCTATGGAAGCAATAAGAAACCTGTACCTATAAATGAAGAACTTTTAAAGTACAAACCGTTAAGATTACCTAAAACTCACGGCAATGAAGTGGTTAATGTTCATTTAAGAGGATACGATCAAGAAGATTTGATCTTGGCTGGAGAATTTGCATCTCGAGCAGCATACTATTTAGGCATTCCTATGTCGGGACTTATAAAGGAGAAAACAGAAAAGAGATTATATACAGTGATTAGATCACCATTTGCTCAAGCCAAATCCAAAGAGAATTTTTATCGGACGACGTTTAACTTTAGATTGAAAGCATTTGATGCTAATGCTGAAATCATTGATTTATGGTTATCATATGTTAATAAGAATGCAATAGAAGGTGTTAATTATAAGGCAAAGATCACCACTTCAGAATCGGTGGATTTTGCTGCTGAATTTGATAATATTGACGTTGAAAATATCCAAATTCCACAATCATTCAAAGCTGATGATCCTGTAATGAAGAAAGTTGATGAAATCTTAGCATCAGAGAGCTTTAAGAGTAGTGAGTAATTTTAATTGATCTTGTAAATATAAACTACATAATGATGAATGCTGTAGATGTTGTTGTTGTTGTTAGTGTTGTTGTTGTTAGTGTTGTTGTTGTTAGTGTTTTTGTTGTTGTTCTTCCTCTTTTCCTTAACCATAGGCATCCCAATCGTCTTCTTCTTCTTCTTCTACTTCGGCCTTAATTTGTTTCAATTCTTCATCTAATCTTTCTCTTCTCTTTTGTGCCAATTCCAACAAATTAAACCGACATATCGGACAAGTAGAATTCATCTTAAGCCAAGGCCCTACACATTCCAAGTCAAATATGTGTCCTTTACCTTTGGCGTTGCAAGGCAACTTAACCACCAAAGGATGATCATCCTGGGTAAACTTATTGGTACAAATAGGACAATCAGCATCATCATCTAAGGATTTAATATCAACTCTATCTAAAGCGTCTAGGTAATCTTGATCAACACCCTTTTTTGGCCCAGAAGAATCATCTTCAAGCGAAGAAAGAAGACTTTGGGCCAACGCAGACCCTTCTTCATCATTTAACATTCTTAAAGCATTGGAAAATGCTTCACGGGAAGGGATTTCTGAAGAATTAAACGATGATGCTGATGGCGTTTCCAGAGTGAGAAACGAATTTATAGCGGTAGAAAGGGTTTGATGATCCCGAGAACGGTTAGTGGATTGTGGATGTGGTGTGGAGATGTTATGATCATCTTAAATGTTAGTAGAAGTAGTCAGGTGTTTGTGGATATTACATACCTTCGTAGGTTGACATTGTGAGTGAAGAAATGCGATAAGAGAGTGAGAAGTTGATGGGGTTTGTGGATTTTGGGTTTTTGTGGATGGTGGTTGGTGGTTTTTGTTTTTGTACTACACCCTCTATTTGTACCATACCCTCTATTTGTACTACACCCTCTATTTGTACTACAATCTTTCTATTTGTACCACACCCTCTATTTGTACTACAATCTTCCAATTTACACTACAATCTTCTATTCGTATTACAATCATTATCTATATTAAAGTCTCTTTGTGTTCTCGTCACTGTCCCTTACCGTTTATTTCCTATATACTTCATTTATCAGTCATTTCATCAGAGTCCGATTCATCTCCCTCATCAATATTATTGACATTTTGAAAGTAACCTGTATTGTCATTACTCAAATAAAGAGGAGTCATTGGAGCTTCCTCTTGTGGAGTTTGGACCGGATTTAAAGTGGGGGAATCACCACCTTTACCCAATTCTGAATTGGGTATAGCCATAGGCATGGATGCAGGAGTAGATCCTGAAAATGATGATTGTTGAGGGATTGTGGGCATGTGAGGAGCTAGTTGAGTTAAAGGAGATACTTTCTTTAACGAATTATTTAAAGATCGTGGAGGAGTTTGGGATGAAAGCCAGAATCGAGATGGCGATCCATTAAGGGATGTGGGACCCAAATTAGGCGAATCTGGTACCATACCTCTTTGATTTATAGGGATACTTTGACTCGTAGAATGATCCGGAAGTGGCGGGCTTGTAAGTCGTTGATAGGTTTCGTAACGTTTGTGGTGATTCAAATGAGGGAAGGAGTTTCGGGGTTTAACGGTACCTGGTTTCAGTTGATAAGCCGTTGATTTGGGGGATTGGAAACTATAATTATCTTCAAATTGTCCTTGAATTGGTTGAGGGGATATTTGTTGAGGAGATCGTGACATAAGACTCAGTTGGGGGTTGTATTGAAGGGATTGATTATGAGGTTGATTATGAGGTTGATTATGAGGTTGATTATGAGGTTGATTATGTGATTGATTATGTGATTGATTATGGGATTGATTATGGGATTGATTCAAACTTAAATGCTGTAACTGAGATTGTTGATTTAATGATAATAACGAAATCGTTGAGGAAGAAGGAATCAATTTTCCATCGAATTCTTTACCAACTGAAGATGCCAAAAGCTCAGGTTCGGGATGATCATGATACTTTTCAGGAATAGTGTCATCATTATTAATAGGGGGTTTAGAAGAATATCTTTCATTAGCCAAAGAAGATGATAATAACGACGGCTTATTGGGAATAGAAGCCACGTGTCGTTTATCACTTAGATCCAACCGATCCAACTTTTGGTTTAAATGATCAGAGTTAAATGACATGATAAGTAAAGGAGTTGTTGATAAAAAATTTTTTTGTCGCTGCGATAAGATAGCAAGGTCGTGGAATGGACAAGGGATATGAACGAGTTCTCGAACAAAGTGTGATCTCGAACGAAGTGTGATCT
Source organism: Yamadazyma triangularis (assembly GCA_030573955.1). Lineage (NCBI taxonomy): Eukaryota > Fungi > Ascomycota > Pichiomycetes > Serinales > Debaryomycetaceae > Yamadazyma > Yamadazyma triangularis. The sequence continues at coordinate 39,621 of JAJMEC010000083.1, read as the reverse complement.
CGAACGAAGTGTGATCTCGAACGAAGTGAGAGGACTTGTTAGGGAGAGGAGTTAGTAGAGAATGAGTCTTTGTTTCTTGTATTTGTAGTTTCTTGTATTTGTAAACCTTTTATATTTGTAAACCTTTTATGTTTTGTAAACCTGTTGTCTTTGTAAACCTGTTGTCTTTGTAAACCTTTTTATATTTTGTAAACCTTTTTATCTTTTGTAAACCTTTTTATCTTTTGTAAACTTTTTTATATTTATATCTATTAATATCTATTTGTGTCTATTTCAATCTACTACAACACTGTTCTCTATTACAACACTCTCCTTAACGAGTCCTCTCTTAATACTCCCCCTCATCCCCCTTATCAACTCTAAATATCTTATCCGGATTCATTATCCTATTCGGATCAATAGCCATCTTTATCGATCTCATCAAATCCACTGCTTCTTCTCCCAATTCCATTTGTAAGGAATTCCTCTTCCCATTCCCAATTCCATGCTCTCCTGATGATGTTCCCTCATTACTTAACCCTAAATACATCATTTTATCTATCAATTCTTTACACTTTTGTGTATCCTGTTCATGATAATAAACATCACAATGAAAGTTGGCATCTCCTGCGTGAGCGAGAATAATACTTTTAAATCCATGACTTTGTACTAAATCATAAACTTGTGTCAATACTGATGTCAATTTTGATAACGGTACAGCGATATCTGTAACCCAAACTCTAACATCTTCATGAATTTCATTTTTCCCCCAATTAATTAAGGCATAAAAAGCATTTTTCCTGGCGGTAAAAAGCTCTTCTCCCTCTTCTTTAGAGTGAGCAATAATAAATTGATTACAATTATTGTTATTACTAATAGCTTGTAACACTTTAATCTGTTCTTCCACCATTGTAGCACTTAATCCTCCAAGTTTGAAGTATAACGTAGGCACCTCTTCCCATTCTCGGGAAAAATACCCGGAATAGTTGATACATTTCATCATATCTTTGTCCAAGAGCTCTATGGCGTTGGGATGGATTCCGGCTCTGTACAATTGACTCACGGTGTTTGTACTATCAGCTAAAGAAGGAAATTGACCTACAACCACCTGTTCGTACCGAGGAATAGGATGAAGTTTAAGTGTGGCTTCTGTGACCACTCCCAAAGTCCCTTCACTACCTACAAAGAGTTGGGTTAAACTGTAGCCCGAGCTGGACTTACGAGGTCTTTGTTTGGTCTTAATCACAGTACCATCTGGTAACACCACCGTGAGAGATATCACATTAGCAATCATGGCCCCGTATTTGGAAGCATTGACTCCAGAAGCATTGGTGTTAACCATTCCGGAAATAAGCCCATCGGGTCCACAATCACACCCCATCATGAGATTATGAGGTAAAAGCTCGTCATTGAGTTTGACCCAATTAACTCCCGCTTGGACTTGACAGTCCAAATCATCATGGTTTATGGCCAAGATCTGGTTCATTCTCGACGTATCCAATACCACACCTTGTCTTGTAGAGAAAAAATGACCTTCAAGGGACGTTCCACCAGAAAATGGAACCACAGGGACTTTATAATGGTTTAATATCTTCATAACTTGACTAACTTCATTTGTGGATGTTGGGTACAAAACCGCCCGAGGTTTTTGATGGGGCAACGGTTCATGGGGAGTGAATTCATTACGAGAATGATGGTTTACATCGACTAAAGATGTGGATACTTTATCGGGGCCTAAAACGGAGGAGATTTCGTCTAGAGCTTTAGCGAATTGGTTATTATTGGCGTATTGAGGTGGTGGTAATGATGAGAGTTTAACGGTGGAAGGTTTTGGTGGTGAATAACTTCCAACTCTGTAACCAATGTAGGAACAAGCTAAGCCGGTGGATAAACCAAGGGCCCATTTGGTTGTCAGACGACGAAAAACTGATTTTAACATGGGAATGGAGAGAAAAGAGAGAAAAGAAAAGAGAAAAGAAAAGAGAAAAGAGAGAAAAAAGAGAAAAAGGAAGTATTTCTAAAGTGCGATAGGGTGTGAGATATCGTTATCAATTTTGACGATTTGACGATTAGTCATATTGAGAAGTTGAAGTGGTGATAATGATGAGAAGTATTGAGAGTGTTATGAGAAGTATTGGGAAGTATTGAGAAGTGTTATTGTGTTATTTGAGAAGTATTGTATTACTATTGAAAACTATTGAAAAGTATTGTATTACTATTGAAAACTATTGAAGTGTTGATAATATTATTGGTTCTTTATTACCATTAAAAGTTATTAATACTATTGTTATTGAAAAGTGCTGTTAATATCAATATTCTCCATGTAGATCATTATTACCATCGTCTATGCTATTGTTATTGTCATTTACATCAACTTTGTTTAAAAGGATTCATCTCTGTACTTATCATCTCTGTACTCTTCATCTCTGTACTCTTCATCTCTGTACTCTTCATCTCTGTACTCTTCATCTCTGTACTCTTCATCTCTGTACTCTTCATCTCTGTACTCTTCATCTCTGTACTCTTCATCTCTGTACTCTTCATCTCTGTACTATTCTCAGAACCATAGTCAGCTCTTTTCCATCTCCCATTCCTTTATTCTTTATTATACATATTATACATCAAAATAATCCAGCTTAATAGCTTCATCATAATCTATATCAAGATCCAATTCAGGTTTTTCCTGTTGATAGTCAAAACTAATGAAGTTTCCTATCATCTTTATACCATAAGTATCAACCCCATTAAATTCTTGCAATTCCTGTTGTTCTTTTTGGTGATGTTGATCTATAGTGTGATAATTGGAATCATCGAAATTTATTAGGTTAATCATATCCATTATTTGAGCCAAATTCGATGTTCTTTTAACATTTTTAGGCTTCATTTCTTCCTCTATAGGAATCGTGGTTAGATTTATTGTGGCATCATCGATTTTTATATCATCTGGGGTATAAGGAGATTTTGAACTGATTTCACTATCACTGCCTATTGAAGCCAAAGAAGGTTGTTTGGAGACGGGATGTGGTGTATTTTCTCTATTGGATGTTTCTTTTTGTAATTCTCTTGGTGATTCTCTTGGTGATTCTTTTAATGATTCTTTTGATGATCCTTTGGGTATTTCTCTATTAGAAACTCTCTTAGAATTATTGTCCTTCTCTTTAATCACATTATCCTTGCTACTACTCTTTTCAAAATATCGATTATGAATATTATTCACTGACATCGACAGACTCAAAGGCCTTCTCTTAGATTTGAATCCTTCGATCAAGGAGTTGGTTTTGTCGGAAAGATGGGTCTTACTTTGACTTCGAATCATAATGATAATGATAAAGAAGAAATCAAATCAATTGTATGTTTGTTGATTGTAATTATAGAATAGAATAAAAATACGCGTTTGTGTCAGAAGCGGGAATAAGGGTCACAAACCGAAAGGTACAAAAACAAAAACACAAAAACACAAACAGGAAAACACAAAAACACAAACAGGAAAACACAAAAAGGAAACCTCCACAAAAACGAATGAAATGAAAAAAAAAAAAAAAAACCAACTAAAACGAATGACTAACGGTTATAACCGGCAAAAAGGTAGCGTACCTGAAATGTTTCAAAGTTAATTACAGGGAATGTAATCATATAAGTACGATGATGACGACGAGTGGTCAAGAACGGGGCGTGCGCCGGCCCAATCCACAAATAGGGGTAATACGGCGATTTTTTTTCAAATCCGGCAACTGTGATGGCCACGAGACATAATAAACAATGGATCATTAAATCTCATAATACACCGATCAGGAACACTAATGAAATGCAGTGCCGTTGCTATTGTTAAGTTACCAATTAGTCACAGAAGGATCTAAATTAAGCACTTGGTTATGATCCAACAACGGCTTAGCTATGACTTGATTATTGTAGTGAGGAACAACTTTCGTACTCTTCCAATGGTTTTGTTTGTTCAAGACATTACCGTTTTTATCTCTTCCCGATAACACTTTGTAGGTGAAATCGACCAACGGCTTTCTCACCATAAGCGGCACTGATATTGAGTTAGGAACGAGGACCTCAAAGAGGTTGTTGGAAGTTTTAGCCCCCGTGGGTTTCAATTGCACATAACCAAAGTCTTTGATAATCAATTCAATGGTACCAATGAAGGGAGGGATGAAGTAACGGGTGAAATTAGTGGCTGGAGGTGGTACAAGGAAGTTATTTTGGGAAGCGGGAGTTGGTGCGAAGTTGGTGAGAGAATGTTCATTCTTAAACACCATAGTGGGGAGATTACTAACGGATTTGTACTGAACAATGACATTTTGTGATTGTGGGAGTTTTATATAGCACAAACCGGCCATAGAAAGGATTTGATCATTTTTCAACGTAGAATATCGGTGATTGTAGAGCCCCTTTTTGTACATGGGCACAGGTTTATAAGCCGATTTAAATTGTTTTAGGTCGAACTGCGACCCGGTGTTAAGTCCTGGGAGGTCGACGAGATTATTATTGCGCCAGGGGAAATGATTTTCGTCACGCGTGAACCCGGCCCAAGGACTTATTCCCGGCCCATTTTGTACCGAGAACTTGGAAAAACTGTCTTTGTACTCTTGACTATGATAGAGTAACCGGGAGATAAGCGTGGATTTACCGGCATTAGTGTCACCCAAAAACGAAATATCTTGATGGACACGAGAAAGTGTCGATACCAAGTCGTCAAGCCCCCAACCTTTAGTGCTGCTGGTAAGAATAACATCGGAGGGATCAATGGCGTAATGGTGATTAAAGTATTGTTTAAAGAACGGGAATCGACCTAAGTCGCGGGGCGAGTAATGGACCAAGTCGATTTTGTTTACCACGACAATAGGTTTGCGGCGGAGGATTTCTGGCGCGAGTCCCAACGGGAACTCCAATGCGTTGACCACATAAACGAGACGAGAATTGGAAGTTTTTTCAATGATGGATTCAGAAGGAATAGAAGGTTCTGGTGATGATTTGTTGTAGTATTTAATGTTTCTGCACCGAAGGCATTCTTTAGAGTGGGCATGGGCGTGGGCGTGGCCAGGAGTGATGGGAGCTTTGTGAGAAGTGGCCGGAGCAGTGGCCGAAGACTTAGTGCGACTGCCACCAGACTCAATATCTTCTGGTGCCATGTTCAATAATGCCAAATCCTGTGGCGATAATGACTTTGTGATTTGATTGAATACTTGGTTCTCTTTCTTGATGAAGGGAGTTTTATTGATCAAAGGAACAAATCCTGGTGCTGTCCGGGACGACAGTTGGAGCGGCAGTCCGCACGAATTACACCGGTTGATGAGGTTGGCTAGAACGGAGTAGAATCTCATGGTGGTGGGATGTGATGTGGTGATGTGGATGAGAAGTGATGTGATGAGAAGTGAAGCGATGAGAAGTGATGTGATGAGAAGTGTGGGTGTTAGGATGTCGGTGTTAGGATGTCGGTGTTAGGATATCCGTGTGGTGAAGTAGTGTCCAGGTGGATACGGGGTCGTGTGCGCGATACTTATCTCGGTTTCCCCCGAGCACGTGCTTCGCACGTGCACCCCTTTTGCCTAGACAACCAGCGGGTAACTAATCCCGAAGCATTCGCTTGTTACTTTAAGTACTGCCGTAAATACTAAACAAAAGTTTAAATCCCGATCCAGACAAGAATAAGGACCCCCAATAAGCATTCAACGCCAACATTCCCCATGACTAAAACGTAGTTAAAACGGTATATGGAGGCAAATGTCGTAGTCAAAAACAGGAAACAAATTCCGTTATGGAAGTATAGGTTTAACCATTTGGGGTAAGACGCAAGTATCCCCGACATTCTATAGTTCCTTCGGAACGTTTAATGCTTATAAGTCATGAATAATACCCTCGGCAGATATGCATGGCGGGTTAGGCGCCGCGCAGAGAACAACAGCGAACACATGAAATTCGGTAATAGTTTCGTAGGCAGCATAACCGAAGGCAGTAATCTTGGCGGCGAGGTCGCGGAACGTGGCGCGGAAAGAACCCGGGGCTCGACCGATGCAGCCCTCGCGTTGTTCCCATGCACCTATTGCATATTCGGCCATTAACCCACATTCCTTTTTTCTCACTCACGACATTTTCATGCGATTCCACTATGAAAACCTTTGACACCTTTAAAACCTTGGACAACCTTTTTTAAGTGGTTACATTGTAAGCTGTTGATAAGTTTGTGTTGTTAACGTTTTGTGTTTTTTGAATAAGCATGAACCAAAGTCCCTGCATACCACCGCTATGGACGGCGATGGGTCGGTTAAACCATGAGGTGGGCGATATTGGTGGGGCCATTGGTTGCTATGGTCGAGGAATGATGGAAAACGAAGGAATAGAGTGTGTGGTGGGGTTAGCGAGGGCGATGTTGCAGGTGCCGAGTCGAGAGGTTCTGAGTGTTTGGGGGTCTGAGTGGGTCCGAGTGGTGCAAGCGTCGATCCTGGGTGGGGGTCTGGACCTGGGCCCGAAGGACCTGGGTCCTGAGGGTCTGGGTCTAGGTCTAGGTCCTGAGGACCTGGGTCCTATGGGTCTGGGTCCTGAGGACCTGGGTCCTAGATCCATTGGACCCATTGGACCCCGCCGTCCCGGCGTCGGCCCCGGTGCCTTAAGGGCATTTGCCCGTGTCCACCTACGTCGAGGCCACCACGAGACGGCGTTGGACACCGTCCGGGACTCGGTCGTAGCCGCCCTGGCCGTGGAACGGCTCGATGCCGCCGTGATTGCTCTTGAAGTTGCCCTTGAATCGGGGGCTCTGGGCCCCGAATGGGACCTCCGGTGGCGGGCTGTTGACACCGCCGTCCGTGAAGTCCATGTGGAGGCCCTGGTGGTGGCTCCGCCGGACGGGTGTCCCAATGCCGCCACGTCGGAGGCGGTGGCCTGTCTCTTGATGGGACGAGGCTCGGTCGACGCCGCCACCGCGCACTCCTGGTTTCAGCGCGGCCTCGCCGTCCCCGCCGCCGTCCCGGCTCCCGTATTAATCGACCTTTTTTTTTACTCCATTAAATCATTGGTCGCGGCAGGCGATGTTATCGCCGCCCACCACGAGGCGCGTCGAGCGTTGGTCCTATTTCCTTCCAGTTACCGCCTAATCATGGCCCTGTGTCTTGTGGACCCCGACAAATACACCGCCGTGGCCCGGCTCCAAGCCCTTGTGGACTCGGAAGAAGCCCGCGTCACCGCCGGCGTCCCCTGGGACCACCCCGACTCCCCGGTGTACCACGACCCCGGCCCCTACGTCCCTGCGGCCACGCCGTCGCGGCGGTTCTTCCCCGTGCTCGCACTAGGAAAATGTTTTGTCGACGACCGCGATTTTCGCACCGCCTACCATTGCTACCGCCGGGCGCTAGCCGCCGACCCGGACGCGGCCATCATCTGGCTCGCCGTGGGTAAACTCTACCTCCATTTGGCCCAATTGCCGGACGCTCTTGCCGCGTTGTCGCAGGCGCTTCGGCTTGAGAACGATAATGTGTCGCTCGTGCTGGCCATCGCCTGGGAAGGATTGAGTTGGATCTATGAACGGTGCGACGGACAGTTGATGGACGCCGCCGACGCGTGCCGCCGGGCGGCGGTATGTTTTGATACCGTGGGGCGCGGGGAGTACGCGGCCGAGATCCAGGCTCGTAGTAAAGCATTATCGTTGGCGGTAGGTCGACCGGAAATGGCGCCAGAATTACGGCCTACGATAGAGTTCCCACGTCATTTATGGTTACATTTTATTGATGGGCCGGGCGGCGACAGGGCCGATGACGCCGAGTCCGGCACCCCGTGGCCGGCGCCGTTACCGGGTCCACTGTCGGGGCGTCTGTCGGGGTGTCTGTCGCGGCCGCTGCTACAACCGCTGCCGGTGCCACAACCGCTGCTGGTGCCACAACCGCTGCTGGTGCCATTACTGCATCCTGGGCCTGAGATATGGCGAGGTCCTGGTCCGGGTCCTGGTGCATGGGGCCCGGGTCCTAGTCCGGGTCCTGGTCTAGGTCCTATGGGTCCGGGTCTAGGTCCTATGGGTCCAGGTCCTGTAGGTCCAGGTCCTGTAGGTCCGGGTCTTCATGGTCCGGGTCCTCCGGGTGTTGTGGGTCCTCCAGGTCCTCCAGGTCATCTTCCAGGTCCTCCAGGTCCTCCAGGTCATCTCCCAGGTCCTCTAGGACCTCCTCCCCCTCACGGCCCTCCCCCTCACGGCCCCGGCCCCTTCTTCTCCCCACTCCCACCAATGACCCTCCCCGTACCGCCCCCCGGCTCTCATTTACCGCCACATCCTCCACCTCCGCCGCCTCATTATCCCTACGGTTATTTCTAGACTTTGTATTATATCGCATAATGTATTTTACTGACTACAAACACGTCTCTGGAACCACGTATCAACGTCGTCCCACGTACCACGATAAAGCCCTTTATCTCCCATCTCTTTACCGCCATTTACCGCCACGGCCCAGGGAATTATCGCCGCCGTGGCCGGCGCCATAATCACTCCCACGTCGCTGGCTATCATTCCTAATACATCCGTGCGACTATCGCCAATAAATACGGTTGTGGCGCGGCGCTCGCCTGTTGTGGCGCGGCGCTCGCCTGTTGTGGCGCGGGGCTCGCCTGTTGTGGCGCGGGGCTGGGCCGGCTGGTGGTAACCGTTCTGCCGCACCCACTCGAGTTTATCGCCACCCGTTCTAATTTCCCGCCCTACAAACCTCCCACTACAAATACCTCCACAAAATTCCAACTCATTACACACCACATTAAACTCATTGGCCCCGGCGGCTCGGTCCACCACCGCCCGGATCCACTCCGACGTCCAATTAACACTTAATATCGTTACGGCTACGCCCTTCTGCTTACACCGCGATAAGAACCGGTCCACGCCCGGCCGGAGCTTTACCGCCGCCGCCGCGTGTCTAATATCTTCCACCGTCACTCCGCGGAATATTCTGTGTCGTTCCATTTCCCCAATGGATTTCATTTCCACCGCCCGTTTTGCTTCCTGGTACCGCGCCTCGTCCTGGAAATTCTTCACCTCTGGCGGATGGAACTGCGACGCCGCCTGCGCGTACACCTGGCGGAAGTATTCAAATGGCGGTACTAAATTTGGGTCTTTTCTGTACGGAATTGCTGCCAATTGTGCGATGGTATCGCCATTGGTGATTGTGTCGTCAAAGTCAATGATGAAATGAAGCGCCATAATGCGAAGGGAGAAGGAGAGAGGGGGGGGTTTTGTAGAGAAGGGCACGTGCCACGCACGTGGCGGTCACGTGTATATTTTATACATATTTCTGGATATTTATTATATATATCACGTGCATGTCACGTGCATGTCACGTGTCTTACACCTCCCCCTTCTACACCCCCTTCTATATCCCCCTCACGTGATACACACTCTGATAATATTGATCCCATACAATCAAATGCCAATTATTCTTCACCATAATATCATTAATCAACCCCACCAACTCCTTTAAATGTCCAATACTTTCATGGAACACTTCTACCTCCTGAGCGGTCGACTTCGCCTTAAGTTTCCGGCCCGCGTTCGCGGTAAATTGGTCAATGAGTTTTTGTACATTGGTAGTATTATTCAAGAACTGTGGTGTTTTTTGTACCAATTTCCCCAAACTTATATAGGCCAAATTGATAATATCGAATTCCGGGTCGACCAAACCTCGGTCGATAATGGCATTAATGTAGAATTCTCGGTCCAAAGCAATGGCATCATTACTAATTAATGAATAAATCATCTCAAACACCAACTTTCTAATTTCAACTCCTTCATCCACCACGTATTTGTATGGACCCATGGGAATGACTTTTTTGAAGGAATCGTACTGTTTTAGTTCGGAAATGATGGTTTCCAGGACCATTTGCATGTTTTTGTTGATGATTTCTGGGGTTTTATGCAGAATATTGATCAATGTTTTGACGACTAATACTTTAATGTTGATGTTTTGGGTTTGTGCCACGGCCACAATTGTGGGTAATAGTGTGGTGGTGGTGTTTGTGGTGGTGGTGTTTGTGGTTGTGTCATTGGTTTTTGTGGCAGTTGTGTTTGTGTCATTTGTGTTTGTGTCATTGGTTTTTGTGGTTGCAATTGCGTTTGTGGTTACATTTGTATTTGTGGTTACATTTGTATTTGTGGTTACATTTGTATTTGTGACAGTTACATTTGTGTCACTGATGTTTGTGTCACTGGCGCTTCTGTGGATAAGCTCATTAACCACCACGAGACCCACGGCGATAGTTCGCACGCTGGCACCACCACTACCACCACTGCCACCACCAAGAAGCTCCTCTACCGCCCCAATATCACCATTCCTCCCAACAATCACTCCCAAAACCTCTCCCACCGCAGTAAACGACACCTCTTCATCCTCCGCCACATACTCTAACAACATCCGCCACACCATGGACTCCATTTCCCGGTTTTCGTGGTGTAAAATGTAATGTTTGAACGTAATAAGGAGATCTGGTCTTAACTCTGGCACCAGTTTAAACATAGTTACCACGGTATCTTCGTGCCCGGCGATCAAAGTCCCTAACGGCTTACTTACCGCGACTCTAAGCCCATCAGGGAACTCACTTAGGCCGGAAATAAGCCGAGAGATCGTGGTAGATGATACCAGGAACTTATCAACCACAAAACTTAAGTATTGTACACAAGCAACAAGGGGTTGGTTTGTGTCATTTGTGTCGAGATAATGTTGCAATTGCAGGTTTACGGCGGAAAACTCGTCGGTTAGGTCCATTTCCAAGCTCATTAGGGCCAAAATCTTGACGCCATTGACGTTTCGGTTCAATTTGGCTTTCAATTCCTGGTAGGTATCGTGGTAAACTAGGCCGGGAACTAATGGTTTTACGTCTAATTCTTCATTAATTCCGTTTAAAAACACGGCCAAGCGGTCTAAAACTACTTCTGTGGCCTGAAACTTGTGCCCAACGACGCTAACAATGGTGTTAAGTAACTTAATATCGTCGTCGTTTATACCGATTTCAAGCAATGCCACAAGATCAATTTCACCGCCAACTTTATCGTATAGGTCCAAGATCAACCCCCACAACGACCGGTGATTCCCGTTCAAGTATTGGCTTAATTGGACGATCAATTGGTGGCAGAATTCATGGTTCATAAGCTCGTGGTAATTAGGTCCTTCGACGTGGCTAAACACTCGGTCCAACTCCACCACGAGACTCCGCACCAAGAACTCGTTTGTGATGTGACTAATTATGACTTTAGTCACTTCATTCAACTCCTGTGGTGGTGATTTCACGCCAATTAAGTAATAAAACACCGATTTGAACATTTCTGTCTTTAAATCCACCGGTAATTTGGTATCGTTTAGCCGGGCGAGAATTAGGGCCAAAATCTCGGGGTCGTGGTAATGGTGGACGGAAAACGCTTGGTTTAAGATACTTAACCCGGCGATAAATACCACGGGAGTCTTATTGAATAATAAATTTACATTTGTGACGGCTTTTTGTACCACATATTGGTTTTGTGTTTTGGTCACAAGTTCAGCTGTAACATGAAGAACTTCTACCAAATCAAAGTTCTTTTTATTTTCGTCAAGAAAGTTGATGATTCCGGTGATAAATTCTTCAGAAGCGCCACGAGATACTACGGCATCAATGAGTTTTAATACCACCATTAGGTTTTCGTTGTTGATTGTTTGTAAAACTCGGGCTTCAATGGCGAGTTTGTGGTTGTGGTTGTGGTTGGTTTTGTGTTTGTGTTCATTATCCACAAAGTTGGTTTTGTGTTTGTGTTCATTATCCACAAAGTTGATTTTGTGTTTGTGATCATTATCCACAAAGTTGATTTTGTGGCTAGACTCTTCCACAAACTCATAATCCACAAACCCATTGATTACAAACCCAGTAAGTGTAGCCACAGCTTCTTCAGTAATAAACCCATTATTATCACCAATCTTAGCAACAAGTGGGTCAAGAAACCTTTGAGCTGTAGGTCCATCATGGGCTAATTTCCGTACAAGCTTAACCGCTTGAAGCCGTAACTTCCAACTACCATCATCAGCTTCTTGATCAAACTCTCCATCATAAATATTATTATCTTCTTCATCACTAAAAGCAATACTATCATCACTGACATCACTAACATTATCATCATCTTCTTCATCTTCATCATTATTGGTATAATAATCAATGAAATGACTAACAATATCACTACATTTAGCCAAAACTCCACCAATATCCTCTAAACCATCTACATAATTCACCAAAACCACAAGTGAAAGCTCCTTAATGTAATTATCCTCCACAAGACGATCAAAATCAAAGTCTTCATCGATTGTCGACAGTAAATGCTCAGAAACCATAGCTAAAATGACATCACCATCAACAGGAACAATCATATTCTTAACCAAAATGTTAACCAAGTTCAATCTATGAGCTATAAACCGAACTTCGTTGGGAGAATCCCGGTAACATGAGTCTACCGTAGACCAACCTTGAGTAAATAACTCAACCGAGTTGGCTTTCTGTAACACCAAATCAACAGCAAACGTTGCCTTTGTGCTAATAGAAGTATTTTTTATCTTTGTGAACGATAATTGGATCAAATACGTCAACAAATGATGGGTTTGTGGAGGAGCAATATCACTTCCAAATGCCTTAATAACATCAAGAAGCAACTCCATAAGGTTATTGGAGATTTCCATGTTATCTAGCACGGCTGGAAGTACCATTTCGTTAATAGAACCAGCCAAATTGGGACCAAAGGTGTAATTAGAGCTAAACATTAACTTCAACACCATATTAGCAATAGTCGTTGACAATTGAGGAGAACCTTCGTTCAAAGTTTGTTGGAACAAAGTTTTAACAATATCAATGATTTTGGCGTTGGAAATGAATGGAAGAATCACAGGAAATGTCTTTATAGTTTGACTTTTCACATCACTATTGGAATCATTAAGAAGACGGAATAAAACAGGAATAAAACGTTCAATATTGGAGATATTTCTATGGGATAAAAACTTTTTGAAATCTTCTATGGCCATGAAACGTAGGTCGGGGTCTACGTCGAGGGCTTTATCTTTGATGGAGGTGTAACTGATGTCGGACATGGTGAATGTGTTGATAGTTGAGAAGGAAGAGAGGAAGAGAGGAAGGGTTGATGTCGCGAAAGCTGTGGTAGGGAGAGCTTCGCGGTAGAGTTCTTTTATTAGGGGGACCATTAAGGACACCTTAGCGGTAAATAGAGAAGGTTTTTAAATGTTAGGGAGAGCTTCGCGGTAAATAGAGAAGGTTTTTATTGTTAGGGAGAGCTTCGCACCACCTTCGCGGTAAATAATTTGTATTAAGGACTCCTTCTACACACTTACATCTACATGATCCACAACCACATTAGACATATCTACTCCCACAGCTTCAACCTTTTCCCCAAGTTTGTCCAATAGTAATACACACCGTTCTATATACAGGATATCATTTTGTGTTTCTTTTGTGTTTGTGGTTTCTCCTTTTGTGTTTGTGGTTTCTCCTTTTGTGTTTGTGGTTTCTGTGTTTGTGGTTTCTCCTTTTGTGGTTTCTCCTTTTGTGGTATTTGTGTTTGTGGTCTCTACCTCCTTCTCCTCCTCCTTCTCCTCCTTCTCCTCCTCCTCCTCCTCCTCCCCAGCCAACTTCCGTTCCACTCTCTCTTCAATCTTCCGTTGAACTTCATTCCACTTCTCAACCTCTCCCTTTAACTCTACCACCAATCTCTCCCGCGATCCCCCCTGGATCCCCCCTACATACTCCACCAAATACTCATTATACTCCTCAGGAATATCCTTTAAATGCTTTAAAACCCAATTTTGTTTCTGTTTACTAAACTTCCATGTTTCCTTATCTTCACAAAACTGTTTCAAATACACCAATTGATCTTTTTCTGGTGGTGGAGGTTTTTCATGTTTAGCGACTTTCTTCTTCTTTGGAGGTTTTTTCACTTTATTGTCATCAGAATTTCCTCTTTTTCGACTCAAATGTTTCATTTGTTTCTTACTAAGATTTTCCCCTTCTAAATGGGCTATTCCTTGGTTCCCTTCATCCTTAATCTGTAGACCTAATTTCTTCCATCTTGGCTCAGACATAGTTTAAAGTCATCGCGAAATTTTGAAAATGTGAAAAATTATTCAATTCATCGACTTTCATAAGCACGAAGCATTTTTGTGACTTTTATGTCATTGGCTTTGTGCCAGTGGCTTTGTGCCTGATAAGGTCGAGAGATTAATTGCTAAGTTTGAGTCTGAAATCAGGTATTTACTGGTTTTAGATATAGAAGAGGCGTACAATTTTTAAGGATTTTTGGGGGATTTTCTCTGTGTATTTTGAAGTTTTGTGGACTTGAAGTTCTGTGTACTTGGAGTTCTGTGTACTTGGAGTTCTGTGTACTTGGTTTTGTGTACTTGGTTCTGTGTACTTGGTTTTGTGTACGTGGTTTTGTGTACGTGGTTCTGTGTACTTCACCTCTATTTGTGGTACTTCACCTCTATTTGTGGTACTTCAGTTCTGTGTACTTCATCTCTATTTGTGGTACTTGGGTCTGTGTACTTTGGGTCTGTGTACTTCAATTCTATTTGTGGTGCTTCCGTTCTATTTGTGGCACTTCAATCCTATTTGTAAACTTTCATCTCTATTTGTGTACTTTGGTTCTGTGTACTTCCGTTCTGTGTACTTCGTTCTGTGTATACTTGGGTTCTGTGTACTTCCGTTCTGTGTACTTCATCTCTATTTGTACTACTTCCGTTCTGTGTACTTCATCTCTATTTGTACTACTTCCGTTCTATTTGTACTACTTTCATCTCTATTTGTACTACTTCCATTCTATTTGTACTACTTTCATCTCTATTTGTACTACTTTCACCTCTATTTGTAAACTTGTCGTATACTTTTATTTACCTACTCACTCCATAACAGCTCTAATGATATTAGCATATCCTTCCACCGCCAGCACTAAATCCCCAACCTCCACAAATTCATGGTCAGAATGGGCCACATGAATCGTTCCAGGTCCGTATAAATACCGTTTACTAAGGTGCTGTTGCATGTGAGGAATATCAGTAGCATAAGCCAAAACAATAGTTTCAAACCCCGGAATATCATAGTCCAAGTATTGCGGCCGGCTCTCGAAGGAAATATTGTACGATAATCGGTCGACGCCGCCCAAAGCTGATTCCACTGCGCGCTTCACCGGCTCCGAATCGTCAGAGATTCTGAAAAATGCCCCCGCCTCCGCCCGCGGTGGTACCACATTGTGAGCCACCCCGGCGGCTATCTTACCAATATTAACCGTAGTTGGCCCCAAAAGCTCATTCACCGGCCATTTCTGGTCAAGAAGTCGATTTAGTGCCGGAATAAGAATCTCCGTCGCCGATACCCCTAATTCCGGGTACCCGCTGTGGCACGCCACGCCGTCTACCGCGATGTCCACAAGGAGCCCCCCTTTGTGGCCCACGCCGAGCTTCAATTCCGTCGGCTCGCCAAAGATTCCTACGTCCCATTTGGTACCAAGTTGGTCACTGTGTAACATTCCTAAACCGTCTACTTCTTCACCAACCACAAAGAGAAGACTAGCGATTCCAGGCCCAATTTCGCCTGATTTAATGAGAGAAAGCACAGCAAATACTTGTGCCGCCACGGATCCTTTGGCGTCGCACGAGCCGCGGCCGTAAATTTTACTGCCGTCGACCGAATAGGGGATGTATGGCGGTACGGTGTCGATGTGACTGGTGACGACAATGGTGTTATTTCTTTGTGAACCGTAGTAACTGTAGACGTTGAATCTGTTGGGCGCCACTTCTTGAAGTTCTACCGTCAATCCGGCCGACTCAAGGTACTCCTTAAGGAAGAGGGCCACGGCGGTCTCGTTGGAGGTGACCGATTCAATCTCCACGAGATGTTTGTGGAATTCAATGAGGTTTTTGTGATCATCCACAAATTCCCAATCCACAAATTCCCAATCCACAAAATCGGCTTCAGAATTGTTCATAAAAGAAGTATCAATGCACTCGGCGCAATTAGCGTTGTCTGCATTAGCGTTGTCTGCATTAGCGTTGTCTGCATTAACGCCATCTGCATTAACGCTGTCTGCGCCTACACCACCACCATCAACATCAATCACCTGTTGAGCACCAATTGCCTGTTGAATACCAACAATTACAAACAAAAAAACCCACAAATGCATATTTTAATATCCCTTATTCGCAGTTAGTGAGGTTTATTTTTCTACTTCCGGGTATCTACACACAAAAATTCCCGCTATTGTTTATCATTATTGTCATTCTTATCATTTTTCTTATCATTTTTCTTATCATTTTTCTTATCTTGTAACCATTTTTCAACCTTTCCTGATAAATCAGCAGCAATTTCTTTGGAAGTTTTATCTTGATCGTCAGTATTGTTCATCTTTTCGTACAGTGATTGGAGGTAATTCAGGGTGGAATCGATGTAGGAATTGATTTTTTCATCACCATTGGGGTTAATGGAAGTTCTGATTTGTTCCAAGAGCTGTTGCGGAGTGACTTTATCTGAGGCCATAATGAAGAGATTGAAAAAAAAGGTGTATTTGTGTTTTGTGCGTTGTACGTTATGTGTTGTGCGTTATGTGTTGTGCGTTGTACGTTGTACTTTGTGCTTTGCTTTGTGACCTCTTCTTTTTTGTGACACCTTGACGTTGCAACCTTCACATGCAGTCGTGCGTTTACTGAAAAATCGTCTATATTGTCTATTCTAATTAATATTACTTAAGAATCCATTGGAATATCCACTTCGTACTATATGAAGCTTATACTCAACATCAGTATAAATATCACTTATCAAATCCTGTAAATACAGGACAACCATAACACAATTCATAATGTAGTAAAGTGCGTCATCGACGGTTGCAAATAGCGTTTCCCACATCCAATGCATTATCATCTCTGTCATGGAAACGAAATACCCTATTTGCGCCTTCATGAGGCTCCAAGAGTAAATAAATGGTGAGATAATTGCAGAAATTAACCACATTTATCCTACAGACGTTTTATGGGATTAACGTCTTTATATATAGATATATTTGTGTGTGTGATAATGGTTCTGGTATATGTGCACGACCAGTAGGTTGCTGTGATGAGTCTAGACTTGGGTCTGGGCTGTTGGTGTGAAATTGGATACTAAAATAACAAAAGTTTAATATGTATGCCGATTATGGCTATGAAAGAAGTGGTGGAGGAAGAAGTAACTAACAAAGGACTAATGGAGTTGTAGAAGTAATGGATGTAGAGGGAAGGAATCGTGACCATAGTGGGGTTTATGTGAATGAGACATGCACGTGTCATGTACATAGCGCTAGTGAGGAGAGAGCGTTGAGTGCAGGGAGCGTACAGAGAGCGTTAGCGGGTACAGAGAGTGTACAGAGAGCGTTAGCGGGTACTGAGAGCGTACAGACGGCGTTAGCGGGTACAGAGAGCGTACAGACGGCGTTAGAGGATGCAGCGTTAGGGGATACTGACGGCAACATGCATGAGACACTGCGACATTGCATGTTAGGCGTCATGGCGTTGCTACGACATCTATTCCTATTGATGCAAGAGTTGGATACTTTTACTTATTTCCGGTAGAACTATTCCTAAAAGAGAAAGTTTGCGCCGGTGACATCCATTTAAACTAAAACCTTATTTCCTAATCGGGAACCAGTATTCCTACCTAATCACCTACATGACTCACTTCACTGTTAAACTTATACTGACTAAACTTCCTGGCACTAATACCCTTTTCAAATAAAACATCCAACTCATCATAAGTTCTATCTTTGGTCTCGGGAAGTCTAAAGTACGCCCAACATAACGTAGGAAACGCAGTAGCAAACCACACAAACGCCGTCTTCCCACTCAAATCAGCATTAGTGGGATTAATCAAGTACGGCTCCACAATATGACTGATCAACTGAGCGATATTATAAGCATTTCTAGCAATAGATATCGTCTGCACCCTTAATCGCGTGGCCGACATCTCACTAACAACCGTAAACGCTAAAGGACCAATACTTAATGCATAACTCGCAACCCACACCATAGTTAATGCAGCCTGCGCCCATACAATATTATTGTTGTCCTCTGCAGGTTTATCCAAAATCCCTATAATAAGCAAATTTGTCGTCAACAGAAGGTATCCTAAAACGTAAATAGGCCGTCTTCCGAACCGATTAATCAAAAACCACGACGATAATGTTCCACAAAAAGCAATAGCCGTGATTCCTAAGTTCAATTTATAACTGTCTGAAGCGGCTAACCCCGCTTGGCGGAAGAAATACGACGGACTATAGGCAAAAGCCGTTCCAGAAAGCGTCTGTCCCGCCATAGCAAGGCACGAGATCTCGGTCCGTCTCAAATTGGACCCTTTAAAGCATTCCAAATAACTCTTTAACCCCTCGGACTTAACATTTTGTTCCTTTTCCAATTCATTTGTATGCACCATTAAAGCCACCTTCTGATGCGCTTTAAAGTGAATGGATTTATGACTCAATCTCTTAACGGACTTTACTGCATCATCCGTGCGACCTTTACGCACGAGCCACCAAGGAGAATCAGGCGCGAGGTACGTCAACGCAAATAGCGGCACCGGCCACGCCCACTGCACAGCAAATGGAATTCTATAACCCCATTGGGTTTCATTATCGACCAATCCTTGAAGCACTCCTGCCGCCACAAACTGACCTATGGCCCAACACATGTTCACATAAGCAGTTAAGTACCCTCTTAACGCCATAGGACACACTTCAGACGAGTATGTTGGGCCCATGGTTGCAAAAACCCCCCACGGAATCCCACACATCAATTGTCCCACAAATAACACTTGTACAGAAGGCGCAAAGAAGATTATAAAGATAAACGCCGACATGAACACTAAAGAAACCATAATAACTCTTCTGTGGCCCCATTTTTCTGTGATGTAACCGTTAATAAACACTCCCAACACAAGACCTACGGAAGAAGCTGCACCTAACGCACTTTGCCAGCTGCCTGGAAGTTCGTAGTTATCGCTTCCTTCAACAGGTTCACCATATTTGTGTTGGAAAGAAGGATATCCAAAGAAAGAACTCATGAGAATGTTATCATAACCTTCCATAATGATGGTTCCTGACAACACAATGGCCCATAAAATGGCTCCTTTATAGTACTTGAAAGCACTGGAAAGAGTTAACTCGTGTTCATCTTGACTAGCGTCTTTAGCGTCTTGAAGAAGGATTTCCTTGTGGGTTATATCGTGTTTGGAGGAAAGATCGGAATGGATGCTTGCTGCAGGGTCCGCATTATGGGCATCATCGATGTGGGCCACGCTTGGTTTGTCTTCCAGTTGGTGTTGGGTGCGTGTATTTTGCGTACTCTGCATAATGTTAAGGACGAAAAGTCTGGGGAATCTGGGGGTTTAAATATGGGGGTTTAAGTATGGGGTAAATCTATTGTATTCAATATATTTCCTATTGGAGGCGGTTATAGTGTCCGGTTATGGTTCCCCAAGGGATTGTCCTCCACTCCTCCACTTCCCCCAACAGTCTCCCCCACTCCCTCTTCTTCCGGCAATGATCGCCAATTACTGTTAAACTCAACTCCCAATATGCACCTTCCGCTCGTCCCACCTATCAAACCATCCCTCGTATTGGTGCATGGTGCATGATCGGCGGCTGCAAAATTTCTCGCAACAATTCCCCACGCATTTCGCACATCCCCTGACTACCTCAATCTCGGAATATTATGGTGGGGGATCCCTCCCCCCAAATCCAATTATTTATATTGTAATCTCTTCGCAGATGTCTTTACTATTCTCTCCACTTTTCAAATATGTCAGAACACTTTTCCTTTGATCGTCATGTGGACAGCGATCCTCAATTCACTCGTGGCCGTTGGGAACTCAAGGCCGGAGTTAAGATCTTTTGGGCCATGCAGAACATCAAATCTGTAGTCCACGCAAAGAGTATTTATTCGGTATTTTCTTCAAGAAACATCAATCATAGAGGTGATACGCTTAACAATCCTATTCTTACCACCAATTTATCATCACCCTTTGACGGCGTGGTGAAATTAGAAACTTATCACAATAAATCCACCTATAAAAATTGTAAAGAACCCCGGTTTGAGCTCGCGCACGACTCCCCCGTCGCCGGAGCTCTGGCCGAGTCTGGGTCCACGCTCGACGGAGCCGGAACCACCACTGAGTCCACGTCGCCCCAAACAAAACATTCCCTCCGTACCGGTGATATGTCGGCCAATGTTGATCCCAATATCTTCAACATCTCCTTCTCCGACGGCACCAAAAACCTTACCCAATTGGGCTTTAAGTCCGTAGGAACCGTCGAAGACTCCCGGTTCCCAAAACCCCACTTAACCGGACACAAATACAGTGATTACTTCACGTGTCAATTCCATCTCTCCGTGGGGGAAAGAATCTACGGTTTAGGAGAACGGTTCGGCGCCTTCGTCAAGAACGGCCAAACCGTTGAAATGTGGAACGAAGATGGTGGTACTTCCTCCAATGTTACCTACAAAAACGTGCCGTTTTATATGTCCAATCGGGGATATGGGGTTTTTGTGGATTCAACCACAAACGTAAATTTTAATATCCAACACGAAAGAACCACTAGAGTCAATATTGTTGTCCCCGGTCAAGGCGTTAGAATCTACGTCATCCATGGCCCCAATCCCAAGACCATTCTCCACCGTTACGCCCAATTAACTGGATTCCCAGCGTTGCCGCCAGTGTGGAGTTTTGGTCTCTGGCTCTCCACCTCCTTTCTCACCAGCTACGACTACAACACCGTCAGCTCCTTCCTCCAGGGAATGGTCGATAGACACATCCCGGTATCGGCATTCCACTTTGATTGTTTCTGGATGAAGGGCTTCCAATGGTGTGACTTCAAGTTCGACCCGGAGTACTTCCCCGACGCCAAAAAGATGCTTTCCGACTTGAAATCACGGTTCGGCGTCAAAATCTGTGTCTGGATCAACAGCTACATTGGCCAAGAATCGGAATTGTTTGATGAAGCCGACACAAACGGATACCTTATCAAAAAGACGGAAAACGGAGCTTCTTATCAGTGTGATTTGTGGCAAGGCGGAATGGGGATTGTGGATTTCACAAACCCAAAAGCCTGTGAATGGTATCAACAAAAGTTACTCTACTTAATGGATATGGGAGTTGATTCATTCAAGACGGATTTTGGGGAAAGAATCCCCCTGAGAGACGTTTCTTACTACAATGGAGCTGATCCTGTGGGAATGCACAATTATTACGCTTATTTGTACAACAAATGTGTATTTGACGCCATTGAACTGAGAACTGGTCCCGGTAATGCTGCTGTGTTTGCCCGTTCAGCTACCGCCGGGGGGCAAAAGTTCCCAGTTCATTGGGGAGGTGATTGTGAATCAACTTTTGAAGCCATGTCAGAATCACTCCGTGGAGGGTTAAGTTTAGGGATTTGTGGTTTTGGGTTCTGGTCTCATGATATTGGTGGATTTGAAGGATCACCAGATCCTGCTGTTTACAAAAGATGGTGTGCTTTTGGACTTCTTTCATCCCATTCTAGACTCCAT
This sequence comes from Yamadazyma triangularis, assembly GCA_030573955.1. Lineage (NCBI taxonomy): Eukaryota > Fungi > Ascomycota > Pichiomycetes > Serinales > Debaryomycetaceae > Yamadazyma > Yamadazyma triangularis. The sequence continues at coordinate 18,094 of JAJMEC010000083.1, read as the reverse complement.
GGATCCCATTCTTATAGAGTTCCATGGAATTTTGATGAAGAATCTTCATTTGTGTTACTGAAGTTTACAAACTTGAAATTATCCTTAATGCCTTATATATATCGTCATGCTATAGAGGCGGTTACTACGGCAACTCCAGTCATGAGACCAATGATGTTAGAGTATCCTGAAGATCCTATTGCCCAGACTTGTGATCGTCAATTCATGTTGGGACCTTCGTTATTAGTAGCCCCTGTGTTTAACGCCGAAGGTGATGTATCATTTTACTTACCAAAGGGGAAATGGTACGGGATTTTAGACGGGAAAATTAGAATTGCTGGTGGTAAAGGAGAATACTTTGATGAAGTTCATGATTTCCATTCCCTACCATTATTGGTAAGAGAGAATTCTGTGTTTATTAGTAATGAGAATCATGGTGAAACTCCTGATTATGAGTATGAGGATGGTTTTACTGTTAACATTTATGAGGTAGTTGAGAGGGTTACAGTAGAAATCCCTCAGGCGGCTAATCCTGGTAAATTAGGGGTGAAGGTGACGGTGACTCCAAGTGGGGATGGTTATGACGTGATTACGGATTATAAGGGGAAGTATACCGTGAAGGTGTTGGGAAGGGATTAGAGTAGGAGAGTAGGAGATTAGGAGGAGATTAGAGTAGGAGATTAGACTAGTAGAATATATAACATTGTTGAGTAGTAGGTTTAGGGGAGGTTTAAGGGTGTAGTGAAGGTAGGAAAGGTGTCTAGTGAAGGTTTAGTGAAGGTGTATGGTTAAAGTGGGGCAGAGGGTAATCGATTTAGCGAAGGTGTCTAGAGAGGTGTTTTAAAGATCTGATAGGTTTAGTGAAGGTGTACGATTAAAGTGGGGCAGAGGGTAATCGATTTAGTAAAGGTGTCAACTGTAAACGGGATCTCAAGAGATAAGGTTTGTGTTGATTTAGTTTTAGATCTACAGATAAGGAAGTCTGTTTTTGTACTCAATAAAAAGTCTATGTTGTCTTGGCTATAGCCTTAACATAGCACTATTGATTGAGTTATTTGGTAATTTAGACAGGTTTTCACTGTAGAATCTACAATGAGAGCTCGCAGAGCCCTCGCACGAGACCTCGACCAAATAATAACTCTTCCCACGAGTCTTGGACCTAAAGTAATTTCTCACTATACGACTCCTCGACCAAATAATAATTCCTCGCACCACTCCCCGACCAAAATACTTCCTCAATTAACATCTCCTCTACTTTGCTTCCCGATTCTCTATTTCCTCTCATTTTCTCCCATTCCCATTCCCAAACCAACAGTAACATTTCCCCTAATTTTCATCCCAATCCCTGCAATATTCATCTTTTTTAATAGGGCCCTTACCTGGGGAGGTAAGCGTACTGCATATAATGTGGTGTCGTGGTGTAGTGGGTGTGTAGGTATAAGGAAGGTTTATGTTGTAGAGTAGGGATTTTGAAGGTGTAATGGGTTTAGTAAAGGTGTGTGTATAGATTAGAGCTTCTTAAAGTACATTTAGTAAAGGTGTGTGTGTGTGGAGAAGTTGTATGATTTACTACATAGTACAGTGTATAATAATATGATGTATAGCGTTTACTATCTATACAATGTATAGAATCTGTTCTATATAACACTATACATCTGTAATGTATCCATGTATTTATGTTGTATTCTATTACAACTTGGATAGTAATAATTCAATAATACTTCAATATTCCATATGACTTTATTACTTAAGTATAGTACAATATACTATAACTACTTTACTCTACTACTGCACTGTTGTTCTCTACTATATACTACTCTATAATACTCTGTTCTAGAATCTAAATCCATTGTAGTGTATAGACATAGCACAATGTGAAACCATAAGTAAATGCAAGTTTATATTGATAAAGGTGAAAATATAGTAATTGCGAATATCAGAGAATACTATTTGCAGTAAAAGAGATAAGAATAAAAAGTAGATAAAGTATAAAAAGTATAAAAAGTAAATACTAAAAATAATGTAAATAATATAAATAATGTAAATAAAGTATACACAAGTACACAAACACAAACACAATCTATACAACACTACATTACACTACATTACACCCATTAAATATCATAACCATAGACTAAACCTTTTCTCATTTGCAGCCATTTATTAACCTCTTCATTGAATCGAAACCAATTGACAGTTACATTCAATATTGATTTTCTCTACAACCTAATTACACCAGTTAATAAAATACACTCTTAGCTATGTTCCCTACACACCAAATCTATATTATTTCTTAAACTATTTCCTCCCCCTCCCTCCCCTCCATATACTCACATCTTTCTTCCTACCAACAAATTGTTCGTTACAGTGGCCGAGTGGTTAAGGCGACGCCCTGCTAATATATTAGTGAGGAAGGCGTTGGGCTATGCCTTCGCAGGTTCGAATCCTGTCTGTAACGCCATTTTTTTTTTCCTTCCCTCAAAAACCTTTTCTCATTTTCTCAAATTCGCACCAAACGGCTCTAAAATCCTTCAAATCATTCTCCAAATCATCTCTTTTTATCATGTCACAATCATTAATTGTGTTTTCCGGATCGGGTCAAGTCCATTATCAAACAAACACAAAAATATTAGCATTCAATGAAGTCATTTCCCAAATAGTTAATGAAACCGCCACGGAATTAGAACCTAATTTCTACACCGGAATTGGGAATCAGAAACGATTCTATTGTTATAAGAAAGATGATTTATATTCCAGTTTATACTTTGACATTGTTACCACTATAGACAATTCTAAAATCAAACAAACATTAGCTGGAGTTTTGCGGACATACACAAAAGTCTATGAAGACTATGATGAGGATATGGTTGGTGAGAAGTTAAGTTCATTGATTGATTATCAGTTTAACCAATTAATGAAGCTTCAAAGACAAGAGGAGGAAGTTGAAGTTGAACAAATAAAACCAATAACTAAAGAATCTGAGACACTTTCAACAACTTCAACAACACCAAAAACGGGGAAAAAGTCAAAGAAAATGAGAAAATGGATTGATGGAGAAATGATAGATGTTACTGATGATCAAGTATTGGACTTTTCTGAAGGTAAAGAAGTTGCTGGAGGTAATAAAGAACAATTGAAGGTAGATAATATGGCGTTTAAACGAGAAAATAATATGGTTTTAGTCAATGAATTGAATGATATATTGAATGACAGTGAAGAAGAAGAAGAAAATGACGATATTCAACAAGAAAATGCCTCTTCAGGAATGTTTAGTAAATTTAAATCCTATTTCGGAGCATCTAAAAGCATTGATGAACTTTCAAAGTCATTCTATGATCAATTGATTGAAAAAAACATTGCTCCTCCTACAGCTAAAACCATTATTGATAGAATCAAATTAAGACTTAAAGGGAAATCCATAACTCTTCAACAATTCAAACAAACTTTAACTGAAGAATTAACCAAAATTTTATCCCCAAATGTATCTACAGATTTACTTTATGACATCAAATCACAAACAGGATCAAAAAGACCTTATGTTATATCAGTTGTTGGAGTTAATGGAGTAGGAAAATCAACTAATTTAGCCAAATTAGCTTATTGGTTCTTACAAAATGACCTTAATGTGTTGATTTGTGCTTGTGATACTTTCAGATCAGGTGCTGTAGAACAATTAAAAGTTCATGTAAATAATCTTAAAACCTTAAATGAATCCAATGATTCTCCTGCTAAAATTGATATCTTTGAAAAAGGTTATGGTGGTGGTGATCATGTAGTGTCTACAGCAAAACTGGCTATTCAATTTGGTACTAGTGATAATTATGATGTCATATTGATTGATACTGCAGGAAGAACACATTCCAATGCTAAATTAATGGCTCCTTTAAAGAAGTTTGGTGATGCTGCTAACCCTGATAAAATTATTATGGTGGGAGAAGCATTAGTTGGAACTGATTCCGTAGAACAAGCTCAGAATTTTAATGGTGCTTTTGGGAATAAAAGAGGATTGGATTTCTTTATTATATCGAAAGTTGATACTGTAGGGGATTTATTAGGAACTATGATTAATATGGTTATGGCGACTAATGTGCCGATATTGTTTATGGGAACGGGACAAACGTATACGGATATTAAGAGATTGAATGTGAAGACGGTAGTGGAGATGTTGATGAGATAAGATCTAGACTAAATGTACCACCACTTGACCTAACTAGTGGACTTAAATTACCACCACTCGACCTAGCTAGTGGACCTAAATTATTCTGACTCGCCTAAATATATATTGCGACTCGCCCCAACTCTATATAAATCCGCTCGGTACTAAAACTCGGCCCCGCATAAATTAACTCCGCCGACCCAATTAACTCCGCCAGACACTGCCTCTCCCTAAATTTACCACGCGCGAATTACCACTGGTACCAGCCACCGCCACAGCTCCACCACGGCTCCACCACAACTCCACCACGGCTCCACCACGACTCCACCACCACACCTCCCCATTTCTCACTCTCACTTTCTCAGTTTCTCAGTTTCTCATCTCCACCATGGTCATTATTGATCCAAATACCGACTCCTTCAGTCTTCCTCGGAACCAAAAAATCCTTCTAAACATCAATGCCATTCGTGCTGCCGATTTGGTCGAAACTGGGCCCCAAAAGTCCTTCAAAATCCCGGCGGCTAATGCCTTTTTAGTCGCCCAATTGAATGATTCTTCAAGAAAGACAAAGACTAAACCCAACACAAACAACCCAACTTGGGACCAAACACTCTCATTACGTCTTCATCCTAATGATAAATCATCAGTGCTTCATTTGAGTGTTTGGGACAAACAATCGGGCCACAAAAACTACCTTGGAGAGCTAAAACTCGACGTAAATCAAATCTTCTTCAACAAAGAAGGCCAATTCCATCCCAAGACGGAATTACAATGGTACAAATTGCATTCCAGTAAACGTCATGCCAAATACGTCTCTGGGTCACTTTTGGCGCTGTTTGAGTTGGTAATTATGCAGAAAAGTCCATGGAGAAAAGGTAAAATAGATCCTTTAAGTCAGGAAATGATGGATCAAAAGAGTAGTGGTGTTGATAAAAGACCTCCAATTCAGATATCTGTGGAGCCACCATCACGTTCTACAACACAAAGAGATGATGGTAGTGTGGATTCAGACGCTATGCTGGTAGTAACATCAGAATCCAATCGGAAGTCCGTGTTTACACATTGGATCGATTCACTTATTGAAGATCCTGATACTCTTTCAGTGACAGAAGAAGGGTTTTATTCTGATTCATCTACAGATATTCTGGAAGGGGTTTCGGAGGTAGAAAGCCCAGTCAATTCGGGAGAAAGTCGGGTCAATTCAGGTTTGGATACCGATTCTGAGTTAGAGAGAGATGCTTCAGAAGGAGAATCAGCCACAGAATCAATAGCAGATTCAGAATCAGCATTTGAAGAACTACGTCATAGTGTTTCACCTAAAAAGAAGTTTAGTCTTAAAAACAGAACTTTACGTCGAAACAACCACAAACACAACCAACACAAACACAAAAACTTTGAACTCAGAAATAGAAAAGTTAATGGGGTTTTATTCTTGGAAATTGTTTCCTGTAGTGATTTACCATTAGTCACCAGTAAAAAACGGCTTGGACGCTTTGATATGGACCCATTTGTGGTGGTAACTTTTGGAAGAAACACTTTCCGAACCAGTTGGCAACGTCATACTATAAACCCGGAGTTTAATGAGCGATTAGCCTTTGAAGTTCTTGATGATGAAACATCATTTGATGTGTGGTTTTTGGTAATGGATAAAGATCGGTTTTCTCTTCATGATGACGTAGGTCATGTTCTGGTACCACTTCGGGATATAACCAAAACAGCCACAGCGAATTGGGAATCTATTTCTACCAATAACAACAGTACCGATGAATTTACTGATAATGAAGTTCCAGAAAATGATAATATCAAGTTTGTTGATGAGGAAAATGTGATTACAGCAAAGAAAAGAGGACTTATTCGGCGGAAACCTCCATTAAACTATTCAGCAACAAGTTCCAAGTTTAAAACCATGGATTTGAAGTTAACTTTAGCTGATTCTAGTCTTAACAATGCTGGTCTTAACAATGCTGGTCTTAACAATGCTGGTCTTAACAATGCTGGTCTTAACAACACTAAACAACCTCGACTTAAAGTTAGAGCTCGTTATGAAACTTATGATAACCTTAGACGACAATTCTGGACAAGTTTATTGGAACAATATTGTCTTGAAGACAATCCTCAATATGATTATATTGAATTAATTTCCCTTTTTGATACTTTGGGATGTCAAAACAGTGATCTTGTGGTGACCAAGTTCTTTGAAACCCATAATAAGCTGGCTTGGGGTGGTGATACGTTGAAAATCGATGAAATTGTGGAGTGTTTAGAACGTCATGTGACGTCAACTCATAATGATGTGATTAAAGTATTTGAAATTGAAAAATGTCCCATTTGTTTAAAGAAAAGTTTAAAGAAAACTAATGATTTGGATATTGTAACTCATTTTGCCATTTGTGGTTCTAAAGATTGGAGTGTGGTTAATAAATTGCTTGTTTCCACTTATGTGTCACCACAATTGGCGTCGAAAAGATGGTTCACAAAGCTCTTGATTAAGATCAGTTATGGAAGTTATCAACTTGGAAGTAATTCCGCCAATATCCTCGTTCAAGATAGAACCACAGGAGTGATTTTGGAAGAAAAAATGGGAGTTTACGTCCGTTTAGGAATCAGACTTTTATACAAAGGATTGGATTCTGCTAAACGGAGACGAATTCGGACTTTACTCCACAAACTCAGCGTCAAACAAGGAATTAAATTCGATAATCCAAAGCTGAAGGCAGAAATCGCTTCATTTGTGAAATTTCACAAACTCGATTTATCCGATTGTTTACAAACAGACATTGAGCAATACACTTCATTTAATGATTTCTTCTACCGGAAATTGAAACCCGGGGCTCGTCCCATAGAAGGTGCTGATACCTCCATCATGGTGTCACCAGCGGACTGTAGATGTACCACATTTGCCACGGTGGACCAGGCGACGGAGTTATGGATCAAGGGCCGAAACTTCACCATTGCTAAACTTTTTAACGGGAACGTTGATAATTTAGAATCCACAAACATCTACAATTCCGAGAAATGCCGAGCGGCTGTGTTCCGATTAGCGCCTCAGGATTATCACCGGTTCCATTCACCAGTAAAGGGAAGAATTCGCACAATAAAGTTTATAGACGGGGAGTATTACACGGTGAATCCCATGGCTATTAGGTCGCAGTTGGACGTATTTGGGGAGAACGTTCGCGCTATAGTAACCATCGATACTGAGGACTTTGGCCCCGTGGTGGTAATCCCCGTGGGAGCCATGATGGTTGGGTCGATTGTTCTCAGTAAACTGGAAGGACAAACTATAGAACGAGGAGAAGAATTGGGGTATTTTAAGTTTGGTGGGTCGACGCTTATTGTGCTTGTGGACAAGACTTGGTTTGATTTTGATAGTGATCTCCTTAAGAATACGCTGACGTGTGTGGAGACATTGGTGCGAGTGGGGCAAAGTATAGGACACAGACCTGATGTTAAGGAGTATCCAAGAGAAAGGGTTTCATTTAAGGAGCTTCCAAAGGAATCGAGAAAGAATTTGATTCGAGTGATTACTGGAGGGGAAGTAGATTTGGGTGGGGAAGTAGGAATGGATCTAGGGAGGGATCTAGGGCGGGATATGGACCTACTGGACCTAGGTCTGGACCTAGAGGAGAGAGTTAAGTTAAGAGATTAGTACCGCCGCGACGACGGCCGTGACCAATGCCTAAGCAGGTACCAGTGTAAGCTGTATCGACCGGTGTCAAGTTATGGGGTGAAGATATTAACTAAAGGTATTACTAGTGATATTAACTAAAGATATTAACTAAAGATATGAACTAAAGATATTGACTAAAGTTGTGAAGCTATGACTAAAGGTTTGAACACAAACCCAAATCAACCACAAAACCACAAAACCACAAAACCACAAAACCACAAAACCACAAAACCACAAAACCACAAAACCACAAAACCACAAAACCACAAACCCTTCATCTCAATCCTTCCCCTTCTCCTTCCCCTTCTCCTTCCTCCCTAATACCGCCCCTGGAAATAACTCACAGGTACATACATCTCCTCCTCCTTCATCCCCCGTTCTTCCTCCATGTTTCTCACATGCCATCCTATATAATCCACGTCCAGCTTTATATTATCGATTTCCTCATACTTTCTCTGGATAAATATTGGTTCCAATACCATCTTTGTGACAACTGGTGGCACTATAATACCACTAATAAACCCGATATAATGATATGGCAACATAGAAAATAAAGTATCAATAAGGGGTTGAAATGTGGGGATCGCGATATGTGATGTGTGATGTGATAAATAGTGTGTGATAAATAGTGTGTGATGTGTGATGTGATAAATAATATGTGATAAATAATATGTGATATATATTATGTTATATATCATATATTATATAATATTGCGTGACGTGTTACGTGTCGTATAAATTTGTATAAATAGGGCTCTTTTTCCTCTTGATTTTGTCAATTTGAAGTGTATTAGATATATTATTATGTGAGATAGTATATGATGTGCTGTATTGTTATATGATATATACCATACTATTATATGGTTTACTACTGATATACTGTTGATATTGTACTATATACTATATCATACTATAGTATACTGTATAATAGTATGGGATAGTATGTGATAGTATATGGTACTGTATGATACTATGATACTATGATACTATGATACTATGATACTATGATACTATGATACTATGATACTATGATACTATGATACTATGATACTATGATACTATGATACTATGATACTATGATACTATGATACTATGATACTATGATACTATGATACTATGATACTATGATACTATGATACTATGATACTATGATACTATGATA
>JAJMEC010000082.1:59161-93161 GCA_030573955.1 Yamadazyma triangularis | reverse complement strand
AAAAAAAAAAAAAAAAAAAATTAAATTAAATAAAATAAAATAAATTAAAAAAATCCTACTCTTATCCTCTAATCGTCATCACATTACTCTATAAACCGTAACCTACTTTGATTTTGATTGTCTCATCTTCCATTTCAATGGCCGGAACACTTTAAACACTAAGTATAACGCACTTCCAAAGAATCTGTATAACGCTAAACCAGCCACAATCCACAAGATTATAGATAAGAAGATTTCCGCATTAGGTGAAATATGAGTATATTCATCACTTTGATGCATGAGTTTATCCACTCCACCAATCTCTAATACCACACATACTAAGACTGCATTGGTGAACATCCAGATTAAAACCGTAAGGGTTCTGACTAAAGCGTAGTATGCATCATCTTTTCCCTTCTTTTGATTGATTTTTTCAATTGGTGGAGGAACTGTTCGTAATTCATCCAAAGTATTTAAATAATGTTCATTCATTTCTTTTTCTAATCCATTGACGACCATTAAAATATCTTCATTATTAGATGATTTGGCTTGTCCCAAATCCTTAGCTTCGGGCTTATCTCTTGTCCCCCAAGAAATATCATCAATATTACAGAATGAATAAATGTTCAATACATTAACATAAGTAGGACTCAACAAGATGTATTGGAAAAAAGATGTCACCATGAAACTTGGTTCTCCATACATTAATGATGCCACAATATACAAGGCATAAGTGGAAACCATAGATATAACCAAGTCTCGGAACTTTTGATTGGTAAACAACATAATGACTTCAAATTGGGATTCCAGTAATACTGATTGAATTGTATGAATCGCCAAGTATATCGCTGAAAACAACATATACGCCATTAACACAGCAAACACAATAGCAATCACCATATAAAATTTCCTTGTTCCTCGTGGGGTATTACCAAAGGCCAAAACAAATGTTATAACAATGGCTGCAACATAACACCAAAGAAATATAATTGATAAATATTTCCCAATTTCAAAGTTTACTTCTTCTGATCCAAGATTAGCCGTTAACACTCTAAACACCAAAAAGAATGATGCTAATGAAAACCACGACACTAAAATAACTAAGAATTGATAATAAAATTCTACTTGTAAAACAAGTTTACGAAGTAATGAATGATTTGATTTCCAAATTTTCGTCCAATGGAACACTGAATAACAGGCAGCAAATAATGATCCATTTAACCATCTTCTTCTTTGTAACACAAAATCTTCAATGGTTTCTGGAACATCAGTTTCAGCTTTAGCTTCATTCACATATCGTAAAATATAATTATAACCCTTTTTAGCAACCAATTCAAAACATAAAATTCTATCTTCGGCCAAATACATATTGGAAGTGAAAATCCCTACATCTTGAAAATTCTTTTCTTTTAATTCTTTTTCATCATCATCATCTTCAATTTGACTATTTTGATGTAAGAATTCCCCTTTAAAATATTTTTCTAATGGTCCTTTACCATTAACATTTAATAAGGCTTCATATCTATAGGCAGAAAATGCCCCTGGTAACACAGAAATAAATCCAAATACTGATTCCATAGGTTTGTCTAACACATTAGAAATCTTATATTCAAAATTTTGAGCAGCCACCAATGGATTTATTAATAAATTCTTATTTGGACCCAATGCCGTTTTCATTTCACCACAAGCACCAGCTACATTAGGATCATTAAATGATTTCCATAAATGATAAAATGAATCTTTATTGGGTCTAGTACCACAATCCAATAATAAGACTACCCGAGGATTTAATACTGGAGCTATAGATTGAAATGCCCATCTATGACTATTAATCTTTCTGGAGTTCTTTTCTTTAAGACAGAAAACAAATTGAACTGGATTATCATTGGAGCAAAGATGGATTTTTTCATTAATTTTTTCAATTCCTACAGTAGAAGTATATTCGAATAAATGGGATTTAACATTTTGATTATTGATTTTGGATTTGGCATAAGTTTCTTGATAAATCCCTAATGCAGTTAATAATTTTTCTGTTCTTTTGTTTAAGGAAATTCTTCCATCATTTATAATGACTATTACAACTTTTTTCCAAGAATCTTCTCCCCAACAAGGATCTCTTCTATTAGTTAAGTTTTGAATATTTTCAAAAACACCTTGTAAGGTTTTTGCTAATAAAATTTCATCTTCATTATACATTGTAATAACACACATGATTTCTGTTTCTCTTTTTGGTGAATATAACAGTTGTCTTAAATTATATTTATGATTAAGAAAGTTTGATGGACCACAAGTAACGGCTGAATAACGTAAAAATTTCATTTCATGACCACAATCAATGATTTTTCTTCCATAAGTATCCAATAAAGAATTTGGAACAGGACAATCAACCACATAATTCCCATCAACTAATTTGGCTTTTTTAATGGTTCTGGTATAGTTTAATTTAGGTTTAAATTCATCATCATCATCATCACCTTCTTCATGCATGTCATATCTTATAGATTGGGACCTTTTAAGAGTACCATTACGTCTAAGATCATCACTGGCTTCGGAGAATAATGATTCTTCATCAGCAAAGGGATCAAAGTCATTACCAACAGCATCTTCAAGAGGATTTATTCCATAGTTTTCACCGTTAAAGTCAATTACTCTGGGGACCATAGGTGAGTCCATATACTCATCCATATCCATATCCATAACCATATCTAAATCATCATTATCATAATTCATTCCATTATAAGTGTTACTGGGTATCCTTGGCTCCGAGGCATTAAATGTTACATTCTTCTTGGATCTTATTTTTTTAGGGGTATCAGCTAATTTTTCGTTAGAATCATCATCCACCATGGTACTGTAACTATATTGGGAGCCTGATTTCTGCTTTTCTGGATGCCATGATTGAGTGAATAACTCTGGAGGTGGTGGTGGCATAAATGAAGCCAGTTGAGGATGTCCTTGTTGATGGACTGCATATCGATTATACCCATAAGGAGTGGGGATTTCCAGGTTGTTGATTTCATCAAAAGGATTATTGCTAGTATTATGGATATTGCTATTATCATTATTACCGTAACTTTCATCAACAAAGCTATTACCGAAACCTTGGGCTTGACTATTATTCTGAAATTCATAATCTCTGACCTGACGTCCACCAGTGTTCAGATCTAAAGAAGGAGCTCTTGTTTCATCGTCAAATAAATCATCATCACTATAATAACTCATAGCGAATAATTTGAATCAAATCTCTATATTTAGGATGAATGTCCCTTTTTAAGACGTGGTTAACTATGAGACTAAATTTAGTTGCAAACTTTTTATTTATTTAGACATTTCCTAATCGGGAAATAATTGCCGCAAGAAATGGTGATGAGCCAAAGGGGAAGAGAGGATATAACGGTTATGAATAAGTTATAACAGAGATATTAAGGGAGTGTCATTGACCTAAAAAAGTAGTATAAACAATAAGTGATGATTGAGTCTTTATATTGTGCTATAAATATTCAGGGACATTATTGTGAGCAAATGATGCATTGTTCCTCACTAGATAAGTTTTTGAGACATGATTGATGATACCCATGGCCACATTTAAAGAATACAAGGGTTAAATGATGGAAATCTTTATTAGTGATGAATCTTTTGGATTTATTTTCCAAGGGGAACAATTTTTTTAATTGAGTTTGTTCCCAAGCCAAAAAATTATTGTTATCTATTTTCCCACCAAATAATGGTTTATTACAATTGGTACAATATTTACAAGAAATTGACCATCCTTTTAAATTATCAAATTCAATAATTTTTATTTGATTGGAAATATTTTCATTAATAATTTTATAACCAATTCTTAAAATTTCACTTTCATAACTATAAGAAATGATTATTTCTTGTAAGATCTTTTTAATATTCAATAATGTAGTTATATTTTGAGAATTTTCAAGAAAATTATTAAAGATTTTTAAAAATGAGGTTTCATTTTTATCATTAGGATTTAATTTTACATCACTGATTTTTCTAAAACTTTGATAAATTTTTTCATTCAAAAATTCCGAATTATCTTTTTGAGTAAATTCAATTAATTTATTAATTAATAATAACCACATGGTTTCATTTAAATTCAATTCTTTTTTCCCTTCATCTTTATAAGTTCCAGGCATTTCACAGATTTTAATGAATAAATTATAATAATAATCAAATGTCTTAATATCTCCTTGTTTATGTAATTCATGAAATTTATTCAATATTTCTTGTAAACTTTCTTCATATTTATTCTCTTCAAGTAATAATATTGATAATCCATCTATTTGTTGATTATCTTTTAAAATTAATTTGACTGGTTCAAAATTTGGTAACCATTGATAATTCAGTAATAAAAAATCATAAACTGCTTCTTTATCAAATTGACATAAAAGTTTAATATATTCAACAATAAGATTTGAATTAGTTTGATTACCAGGTAAGTCTTTAAATAATTGACTAAGATAATCATATCTTATATTAGCATCACCAACAGATATGATGATTTCATGTAAATTAGGTTCAAACTTGTTTACCAACGTTACTAAACTAGTCATATCAATATGAATGAATTTTTCAAAATTATTCTTAATAAATTTGATCAAATTAGCTCTATCAGTACCCGGTTTAGCATTCCTAAGACAATCTTCAAGGACTAAAGATGACTTATCATAACCATAATCTTCTAATAAATCTTGATCATATTTTTCCATCCATAATTGTAAAGTTCTATGATACATTCCTTCTGATTTATAAATATTAATCAATACATTGTAGAATTTACTTAATTTCAATTTTGTTATCAATTGTTTTTCATCAAAGGGTTCAAATATTGACAATAAACTTTGTAACCCCAATTCACAATCGATTTTGTTATCATCACTATTAAAATTCAACAAATTTTCAATCATTTCATTTAACACTGAATCACTCAACCTAAGAAACTGACAGTATTTGGGATAATTTCTTGAAATGAATATCGATAAGTTACATTTATCGTTCTTTGTAAATTCATTGACATCAAATATATCTAACAAAGCATCAATTATGTATTGTCTTGTAATAAAACTATCTTCATTTAAAATAGTGTCTTCAAAAAACTCATTCAAGGTGGATAACATTTCAAAAGAATTAAATTTAAGCAATAAAGTTAAATAAGGAAATATAGTTTCCCCTTGATCATACTGGGTCATTAAATTATGACTAAACAATATTTTTATCAAACTGTCTTTGGCATCAATTTCCCGGTCCATATCAATAAACTTATCTATTGGGTATTGTCTTCCTGTCAATATATATGACATATAGGTAAACACTTTAAGGGTGTCATCAGTTTCACCAAAGTTTTTAATATCATCAATAAAATTGATAAATGGAGTAGAATAATCATTCAACAAATAATTCCAAATGAAAATTAAACAATCATTAAGATGAAATTTGTTACAAATCTGAATTGTCAAATCAATATCCAAAGGAGTAACATCTATTGTACATAATATTTCAGTTAATAGATCTCCCTTGTTATTAGTTGCATAATATTGAACCAAATTTCGTAATATTAGGGGAGGAAGACGACCTATCGAGTTGGTGATTAAATAATCTTCCAATACGTCAAAATAATCCTTTTCATCATTAAATTCAAATAAGGATTCTAATAAGTCCATGACATCATTAGTATTTTGATTTTGAGCTTCAAACATACTTAAAATATCAAAGTACAAGCTCAAATAATTCTCATTATTAAAAGTATTGTCCAGAATACGATGTACAGTCTCTTTCATTATGTTTATCAAGTAGGGATTGACTAAAGATTGCCTTTTATTGATCTCTTCCGGTAGTCCCAAGAGGACTATCTGACCAACGTTATCTGTGGTATAAAAATAATATGAAGTAATAAGGGCTTGTAAATACTTATTCAGGGATAATAAGTCTATTAAATTATCGGCCCAACCAACAGGAGATCCAATATGAATAAGCGAGTTATGATTATTAGGAGTCAGTAGTAAAAAAATTTTATTTTTGATGACTTTAATTGAATTTTTAAAGGATGATATTTTATCATTGTGTGATGAAGGTATTCTTAAAGATGAAACATCATCTATAGGAAGTTCTTCCCTTCCAACAACTTCCAATGTGGTTTCAATATTGTTTGAATTTTTTACATAATGGAATATAGTCAAGTTTATAGCCGATTCCCTCTTACTAAATACACATAAAGTATTATGGGACAACCATTCTAAAGAAACTATTGTTTCTGAATCATCTAGAAAGTATTCACATGATTTACTTATTGGTAATTTAGGAATTCCTTTATCTTTATCTTTTATATTGGCCACAACATCCAATAAGTTGGGAGGAAAGGAATCATTATTAAGTTGTAATACCGTGATACAATTACCCCAGGAATACGCCAATTTAGCATTCTCTACCCTATTTTTATCGATTTTCATGCAAGGATACCAATTAATACAGCCAGTAGAATTATAATCTTTTGGCTTAGTACTTTGATAATGATTTCTAATACACAAATTAGCAGAGTCATTCAAAGAAAGTATAGATAAAACAACCATTTTACTTCCAGTTATAACGGCGACTAAACCCAAAGAATCAGTTATTTGATGAGAAGAACCTATGGGTAAAACTTGAGTATCATATATATGAGATTTAGGATCAAAGTTATTAGTATTAACATCATTTTTACCAAAAAGTTTTTGGGATTTAAAATATTTATTTAGGAATCGTTTAAATCCATAATGATAAAATATTAAACCAGAAGAATCAGTAGAAATGATTTGAGTATTCAGATCAATGACAAACCTCACTACTATTATTGAAACATCACGTAGATGACCCTCTTTATTCTGTACAAATCTATCTTGTAGGCTAATTGGATGAATAATATAATAAGGAGCAATGGTTTTAGGAGAATTAGTAAAAGGTTTATTTGTTAAATCCCACATGATAATGTCCCCGTTTATATAACCAGCACATAAACAGGTCAAATCAGATGAAAATGCTATACTAGTAACGGAAGAAATTTTGATATATTGTTGAGAATGCAGATGGGAATTAGGATCATTATTATTGGAGTCATTGGTAGAGGAGCCATTGATAGTAGAACCATTGATCGTGGAACCATTGGCAGAGGAACCATTGATAGTGGAACCATTATCATGATGCAATTGATGAGGACTTAGTACTAATGCCACATCCTGATGATAGTTAAATAAAACCACAAAGCCGTTATCGGTACCAACAGCTATATATATAGAACTGGGTTCTAGGAAAGTCACAGTTCCATAACGAATAATAAAATCACCAGAATTTATAACTGAAGCTATCGATTGAGATTCATTCCAATGAATAACTTTGGACTCTGTATCATTATAATTACTACCATTGATACTACTTAAAGAAGATGGGACACTACCAACAGTTTTGGATTGAGAATGGGATCTTAAAGCTAGACCAATTCTCGTTTGGGAACGATCATCAAATTTGGCTTTTCTTAAAGGACTGGAAACATTGGATAGACTTGAAGTTTCACTTAAAGGAGAACGTATTGCAGAAGGTGAAGACGATTTATTCGGAGTTAGTAAAGTAGAATCGTCATTCATAAGTGAAGTGATAATGGAGAAAGATTGAAGATTAGAACATCGCGAAGTACATATAATATATCTATATCCATATATATAATATATATATATATCCATATCTACGACTACATATCTATGCAAAGAGAAACATTTATGTCAGAACTAACTAACTTTAACTTTAATGAAGAATCTCTGTAAGGTAAACAATTGGTAAATGCAAGTTAAAAATAAGGCGCCAAATTGAATTATCAGCCATCGAAACACCCTATCACAGGTAAGTTCAGATAAATCTCTAAACTGCTCTTCTTTTTCCCGAATGAATTTTTGCTCTCGTTTTATATCAATTAGTTTATCATTAAGTTGAGTAATTCTATCATTTATAGATTGAACATGAGTGGAATGGCCCGAATCTAATAATGCTCCATCAGTAATGGAAAAATCAACCAGAATTCTCGCATGTTTAAACTTCAGATCTTTAATAATGTAAGGATCATTGGAACCACCAGTCTGCCATTTCTTAAAAAAAGTCCGAGGCGTCAAACAAATCCGATGTTCTCCTGAATCAATGGCACTGAAAGTGAATTGACCTGAACTGGCACCTTTTTGGTGAACTACTCGATGATTAGAATCAAAGGTTTCTTCCACGTCAATTAAAATCCCCGTATTTATTCGGTCTCGAGGATTATAATAATCCCCGGTATCGGGGTCCAATATTTCCATTTTATATTTGCCAACAAGCATGCTTCCCAGATCTAAATCCTTATAGAAACATTTTCTACTTCCAGCCTCCGAATAATAATGAATAAGCCCTGATGCCGACCCGGACCCTTTCCCGCTCACAATGATCATAAAGTACATAAGCGCCACAAGCTGAAACCAATTGAATGTTGGGAAAATCATGGTCTTTTTTTTTTCTTTTATATATAAGGACTTTCCTCGGTTCCAGATGTCACTGATAGATACATAAGTATATGTCAGGGTTAGCGAAGGTGTAGTAATGGTTTGATGTGATGTGTAGTTAAAAGATATACAAAATACGCGACATGAAAAATCGATAAAAGTTTAAAAATAAAAAACCATAATGAACTTATCACTTCTCGATCCTTTTGCTGTGGCCAAAGAGTATCCCGAGACACTTAGTCATACACTACAGTATGGACACTCAGTGACATTTAACTTTAACTATAAAGGAGATTATTTGGCGTCAGGATTAAGTGATGGGAGTATTGTTATATATGACTTATCCAGTAATGGAAGTATTATCGCTTATATGGAGAAGGATAGTCATTGTAGACCGGTGACATCGATTAGTTGGTCGAGTTGTGGGAGGTATTTGTTGACGGCATCACAAGATTGGTCTTGTAAATTATGGGACTTAAGTTTAGTCAATAGTGAGGCCGACCATGGGAACTCTCAATCAGCGGTTATACGACAAATACAATGTGATGGACCTATATGGCAAGCGAATCTTAGTCCTGAGGACCCGTTTAAATTTATAGCGGCGTTGTTTGAAGATATTCCCATATTTGTTGATGCTAACGATGAAGATAATATAAAGATAGTTTCATTAGAATCATTACCATTACAGTTAAAGGAAGAACAAACAGAAGGAGATTCCAGTACTAAAACCAAAGATAGACATATGACGTTAGTAAGTATATTCACCCCCAATGATGGCAAATATATATTCACAGGGACCAATAAGGGATGGGTGAATATATTTTTAACCGAGACACAAGAGTTGATTCATTCAGTTAAATTCACCAATTCCAATATCAAATCATTAGTGATGCTGCCCAATGGAAGGAAATTGGCCATTAATTCTTCAGATCGAGTCATTAGACAGGTCAATATCCCCGATTTGGTTAACGATACCGATCCTAGTCAATGGGAATTCGAGATCGAACATAAGTATCAAGATGTAGTTAACCGATTACAATGGAATTCAGTATCATTTAACCACAATGGGGAATTGTTGGTAGCATCAACATTCGGACAACAATCATCACAAGATCTTTATATGTGGGAAACGTCAATGGGGACATTAATAAAGATTCTAGAAGGAAGTAGTGAAGAATTGATTGAAGTTAAATGGAACTATTCAAAATGTATGATTGGATCCAATGGAATTGAATATGGGGTCATTTACCTTTGGTCAGTTCAATTTCCTCAAAAATGGAGTGCATTGGCTCCAGATTTTGTTGAAGTCGAAGAAAACATAGAATATGAAGAAAAAGAAGATGAGTTTGATATTATAGATGATGATGTACTTCAACAGAGACGATTAGAAGAAGAAGATTCTCATGTAGATATAATAACCAAAGAAAACTTGGATGCTCGTGGGTTTGATATCGGGTTTAATTCATTTACAATCCCAATTAATTATGAGACTCCTATAGTGTCCGAGTAGTGTATAAAAATGAAACAAAGTCCTGTATCAATGATATTCCATTTCTCAATCTCAATCTCAATCTCAATCTCAATCTCAATCTCATTCCTCTTCTCTTTCTTCCACTTCCCCTTCTCCTGCACACAACAACAATAAAATTTTCACTCTTCGCTCTTAGTAAACAAACAGAAGGAAAGCAAAATACAGGGAAAAAAGTGTCGAACAAATTTCATCAACACACTATTGTGATAAGCATAAGGTCTAAATTGCTTTTGGGTTTGTGGTTCCGATAAACCTCATTATATAGTAGGAAATCAATTATACTTTTATACTTTTGATTTCCAGACATTTTTTGTATTCATTAAAAGGTTAATTCCTGTGAAAAAGGGTAGTGGTTTTCAATTTAGCGTGTTTTAAATTTGCATATATATATATATATATTTACATATATTTACTCGCTTATACTCACAACCTTAAGGGTTTAATTACGCTTTGTACATCGCAATTATCAAAGCTTTTACCAGTGAATTGGTATCTACAGGATCTCATCATAGTCCTTTACAATAGCAGAGTATTCTATTTTATCTATTGTCAAATCGTGAGTTACGGTTTGTAATAGAAGTGAAGGAACCTGATTTTTTTTTTTTGTTTTTTGTCAAAAACACGGGTTTTTTCTTCTGCTTTTTTTTTTTTTTTTTTTTTTTTTTTTTTTTTTTTTTTTTTTTTTTTTTTTTTTTTTTTTTTTTTTTCTCCTGCCGTTGATATAGTGAGACAGGTAATTTTTTTCTTTATTTTTATTATTTTGTTTTTGTTTTGGTTTATTGCATCATTAGGATCGATTTGCATTATTAAAGCCTAAGACAGTGAGATTCCATAATGTCAGGTAACTCGACTCCAGGCACTAAACGTGGGATTAATGAAGTAAATAATGATGGCGGCGATTCACCTAATTTTGATGATCCAATGGATTTAGTCAACGCCGTGGTATCATCATTACAATGTCCTGAAGAAAAAACTAATGTGGCCATGAATTATTCTAATGAAAAAAATATAGCGACTGAAGTACAAGCTTATGCTAAGATTGCTGGGGCTAATTGGACATTTTATGTTAAATCATTGGCCATATCTATTGGTAGAAATACCGATAATAATGGTAATAGTACTAATATGGGTCATCAAAGTTCTCAAGGTAATCAAAATATCATTGATATAGATTTGGGTCCAGCTAAAGTGGTATCTCGTCAACATGCCACCATCACGTATAATCTCGATTTAAGATGTTGGGAATTAAAAGTTCTAGGAAGAAATGGGGCTAAAGTTGATGGTCATAAAGTTTCTGTTGATTCTTCTCCTACTCCATTACATTCTGGCGCTATATTGGATATAGGTGGAACTCAAATGATGTTTATATTACCTGGTTCTGCTCCCAATATCGATAAACGAATGATGGATTTATGTTTATCCCGGTATAAACTTAATTATCATAAAGCCAAAAAATCTACTCCTTTAAGTTATTTCCCTCAACATCATACTTTGGTTCCTCATAATAATAAAACTTTCCAAATGTTTGAAAAATCTCATTTGAATCATTCTCCTTCTCAACTTTCTGCTAGTTCTTTACAAAGTAATTTGGATCAAGATTTGTCTAGAGAAGATGCCAAAGATATTAAACCTCCTTATTCTTATGCTACCATGATTACTCAAGCCATTTTATCCAATGATGATGGGGTTATGTCTTTATCCGAGATTTATGATTGGATAGCTGCTCATTATGCTTATTATAAATATTCTAAAACTGGTTGGCAAAATTCTATTAGACATAATTTATCATTAAACAAAGCTTTTGAAAAAGTTCCTAGAAGACCCAATGAACCTGGTAAAGGTATGAAATGGCAAATTAGTGAAGGGTATAAGGATGAATTTTTAAATAAAATCAGTAATGGCTCCTTACTGAAAGCAAGAAGAGGTTCTTCTGTTTCCAGACAATTGCAGTTACATTTAGCAACTCATCAAGGATTACCGGAATCTTCCAAATATTATCTAAAGGAAGAAATGTCTTCACATTCAAGAAATAGTTCTTTTGGTAAATTCACTCAACCAATTCATTATAATCCTGGTCAAGATAATAATTCATTACAATTTTATCCAATGCAAAATAATATGGCCAATAATAATAATAATAATTTTATGTCAAATAGGTCAATGGATTTCTCACAACCTCAACAGAATCCTCCTCCTCATTTATTGTATAATATGCCTCCTCAACAAAACCAAAACATGCCTAATCTTCCTGATTCCAATCATAATAAAAATAATGGCTTTTCATCTCCTATAAGACATTTAAATGATATCGCTGGATCAAATACGCCTAAATTACCCAAAGTCAATGGAAGTAATCTTTACAATCTACCCCCTCCACCATCTTCTCATTCAGTGGGGTTATCTGCTCCTTCTAATCATTCTCGTCTGAATTCTTATAATGTACCAATGAATGAACTAAACAATTCTAGTTCTTACAACAATAATACTAGTGATGGTAATTCCAATGTAGCTAGTATGCAAACCAACACTACATCTGACTTGGCCTTAGGATTTGCCAGTCCGAAGAAAGTTTCGCAGCTTGAAGCTTTTACTCCTGAAAGAGGTTCTAAGTCAATGGGTAATAAATTAGGTATACCTACTGGACTCAATACTAATCAATCTTCTCCGGCATTTTGGAACTTTGTTCAATTCAGTACTCCAAATGGTCAAACTCCAATGAGAAAAGGCAGTGATGAACTGAATGGTGAAGGAAGTCCTACTTTAAACAGGAAGTTAATGAATGATTCTGATAAGAAAAACTTATCTCCATTAAGGTCTAACGATAAGAATGAAGGTTTGCATGGAAAGAGAGCTTCTACTGAATCTGCTTAGTTTGGAAGCTAAAATTACAATGAAGTGCAAATTACCAAATGTCTACCAAAGATTCAAAAATTTCTTCAGACAATAATAATAATAATAATAATAAAAATAAAAAAAAAAGACAAAAAAATAAAAAAAGAAAAAGAAAAAGTAACAATGAAGTAAAAGAAGGAATTATTATTATTTTTGTTCTTAAAGATAAGATATCATTGTAAATAATGAAGAAGCTTTATTTAATTCTCATGCTGTATTAAAATTCCCCTTATTATCAACGATCAACTAGTTTTTATTATTTTTATTATTGATGTCTTCTTTTCAAATGTAATATACATCATACTAACCAATTAGTCATTACATATATATATATTTATGTATACATTACAATACAATTAGTTTCCAATTTAAAAAGCCGTTCTTTCTCTTAAGTCGTTAATTCGTTTTTCTATTTCTCTAGGACTTTGATTAAATTTATTGGATATCTTGATTTTTGCAGCCATACTTATATCAAAGAAAGTTTCGACCAAATCACCATCAATTACATTTCTTACGGGATTATAATAACCTCTAAACTTGGAATGATCTTTCCCTAAAAGATTATAACCTTTTTTCTTACTATCAAAGTCATCAAAGTTATAATCATAATAACTTCTAATTTCTATTTCTAAATTCAGAAAGAATTCAATTTCCTTTTTAGTTAATAATGGTGATAAAATACCTATGGTACCTTGTAATCCAGTGTAAACTATACTCTCTTTACCACCTATTATAAGACTTCCTTTCATAAATGAAGTAGGAATATCCTGTAAATAGAATTCAGAAATCGATTTTAATCTTGTACTTGAAGCATTCAAATAAGAATCTTGATGCTTTAATAAATTCCAATCATGATCTGATTTTTCGGAAATATCTGATGACAATCTATTGACAAAGACATTACCAAACTTATCACCTCCTACGATTGTATTATAATCAAGTTTTGTTACTGATGTCACTTGTCTCAGAAGACTATCATCAGAGAATGCATGAAATGAGTTGGAATCAGAATCATATCTGATGAAAACAGTTGAATTATTGGAATCTCCAACAACAACTCTATTTTTCCCCATATAACAAACCTTAACAATGAACCTTAAATGATCAATGTGACTGGAAGTCTTTCTTAATAATTGTTTAGTTCCCAAATCATATAATCTAATATAGTTTTCCATGGTCACCAAAACTTTCCCTTTAAATTCAGTCATAGCTAATGGTTTTTTATCAATCTCTGTCTTATGGATGAATTCTAGTTCTTTGCCTTTGATTTGGAAACAATATAAGTAATTAGAGCCGTTTTTGTTGGGGAAAAAAACTTGATCTTTAGTAGTTCCTACCACCAAGTAAGTTACATTGGGATTGGATTTGAAACTAACTGTACACATGGAATTTATGCTTTCATTATTCAGAAATTCTAACGATTGTGTTATTTCCTGATCATCAAAGTTAATTGCTTGAATACATGAAGCCCAAGAAATTTCTTTGTTAGGTTCCGAGGAAGCTTTACCATTAACGTGGAGTTCGGTTTCAAATTTATCATTAGGAAATGCAGATTTAATGCCATATTCTGTTTGCAGAGTGAATATAGTTCTGGTCTTGGTCTTGTTATCATTAGATTCATAAAAGATCATCAGTTTTGGTGTATAACGTAACTTTATGCTATTAATAATGAACTCATTATTAATGTTGAATGTTTCATCCTCTTCTGAGTTTCCAATAGTGAAAATAATCAAATCACTATCATCACAAGCAACTATTCCCTCACCACCAATATCTTCAGAATAGAAAGATGCACCAGTCATTATATTCAAATCATTCAATGGAGAGATTTTAAATGTTCCCTGATAATGATAACCTATCCAAGGTCTTGAAGAAATAGCTAAAACTGCACTTTTATCAAGTTGAGGTAAACCAATTGTAGATAATTTAACTGGTTTTGATCCCAAATACTTTGTTCGAGTATCAGATAACTTTCCTGATATTTCATCAATCACTGATCTCACATATAATCCATTTTCCATACCAATATGAACTATAGTGGATGAATCTGAGGGTAACATAACAATAGAACAACTATTGGCAGATAAGGCTTGTAAAGCCAAAATTTCTAAACAATTATGTTGGTGTAAAGAAATCACCTGTATAGTTTCATCATTACATCCTATTACAGCAAATGAAGATTTAGTGTGTGATTTGTTTAAGAAAGATGTTGAAATTGCTAAAGAATTGATGGTACTTGATAATTCTAATCTTTCTTGGTACTCAATTAATTGATCATCTACAGAATCGACTTCAAAATAGCAAATTTCTCTATTACTGAGTCCTATTATAACTTGCAGATTATTTGTACTAGCTTCAATGATATCAATTCCAGCAGGAGGATACCAATCAGTAGTTTTTCTTTCGATATCATCTTTAACTTTGGTATGTGTTACATGTCTAATACCATTAGAATAAATTTGTACAACGGAAGCTTTACCAACTTGTTGAACAGCAAGAGTAGGCTGATCCACCACAAATTTAGATTCATTTACTTCTTCAACCACTTCACCAATGGACAATATAAGGGTTTGGGAACTTTTTATTGATGATATCACCAAATATTCATCATTAGTAGAATCCTCAAAGAGTCTACATGTATGAATCAGACTGGGAACAATAGGTAAAGGTGATGATACAACAGTATTAGAAGGAACTCCATGAGTCAATGTTTTTAAATATGAATGGGAACCCAATGTAACCAACTGTCTAATAGGATCAGGGGAATTTGAGGAGACAGTTTCAATCAATTGACTATCAATAATAGGATCTAAAGAATCCATTACATGCATCAACGCAAGATTCTTATAATCATGAGGCAAGAAGGTGTTTTTAAACGTCAACACCGAATCCAAACTAGAAAAATCTGAAGAATAAAGAGTAGTTTCATCATCTTCTTCACCAAGACTCTCAAATTGATAATATAACTTACTATTATTGGTGACATTGGCATATAAAAACCCGCTTTTAAATATGTTCAAACTGGTTGATAAGGCAATGGTATCAAAGTACTTAATGGTTAAAGTGTTTATAGTTTGAGACTCATTATCGAGATCCACAGTGATCTTAAGTAAATCTCCAAATTGGGTTTGAGTTAGTATAAAGAAGTTATTCTTCTTTAATCGGTGTATGACATAGTTTACAAGGTAAGACGATGATGTATGTTGTCTCTTTGGAATGGGCAAGAATAGTCTTTTGTGTTGGTTTAGATTGGGGTTTTCATAGATTATAAAACCATGACCACAAATCAAAAGTCCTCCAATATGAGCAGGAAGGGGGATAAGTAAATTGGATGAAGCAGGAATAGTATTGGGAGAAGATCTTTTTATTATATGGTTTAAACCTTGATCGAATTCATAGTAATTTAATAACAACGGAGTTTCTTGTTCATCGAATTTAACACCACCGGCTTCAAAATCACTATAATCGATTTCTATAGCAGCAAATATAGGGTTTTCAAAGTCAGTATCTAAAGCACAGGTATTAAAAGTCAATAACAGTTTATTAGATGCTTCTAAAGGTGATGATAACATCAATTTACCTTGTTCATCAGTCAGAACTTTATAAATCAACTTATTTCTTTCAATTGATCCTAGAAAAATACATCGATTTTGAGGATCTATATTTAAATATTCCCCAGGAGTTATTCTTCGTAATCCATTCTTAGAGTGAGGTTCTTGAATTAAAGGAATAAACTTTTCCATATTAACATTAAATTCACACACCACCAACTTCCCAGAATCAGAAGTTATCACGAGAAGGTCTTTTATAGTCCCCACTAATCTTAGTTTATCAATAGATTGTATAATTCCAAATGCATGTTGATGAGTGATCTTATACAATTTACCACTATCATTATCAGGTCTCCATAGTTCAATTCCAGTACAAGTAACCACTACCAATTCTTGAGATTTTTTCTCTCCTAAAAATTGCCCTACTATGCTTGATATATACAGAGTAGGTGGTTTCAATGTAAGATTGTATAAATACAAACTATCATCATCTGTTATCATTTCCAAATAGGTGGAGGTTTGTTAAGCGATGAGGTTATTATGGTATATATTCGCGAAGGAAACTTTTCCACAATCTGTACTTTAGTTATGGGAGGAAGGTATGTACAAAGGAGAAGTGATGAGGAGATTAAGTTTGGAGAAAGAAGAGAGAAAGTATTGAGGATAATGGAGGTTGATATTAGTGAGTTTTGCTTTGTTTTTTTTTTTGGTTTTATCGTTTTTTTGTTATTTCTAATGCTTTTATCTTCTTTCCTTAGTTCTCCTAAATATTGTCTGTTAAACATTACTAACTCAACCAGTTGTAAAGATCAAAAGAAAGCACTTGCTGTATGTTTACAAAGATCACCATGTGTGTTACTTGAAAGAAACACTCCTAAGGATTGTTTGACTAAACCAGAGCTAAAGAAAGATTTACCAGAACTCTGTATTGCTAATTTCATGACGTATATGGAATGTAAAAATGGGTATTTTGATATGTCTAAACGGATGAGAGGGAATGCTCCATTATCCACAGGAAAGTATGATGAAGTTTATGATAACTTATCTAGTGGTAACTTCAATGCTCAAGAAGAAATGAAGAAATTAGACATGTTGAATAAGAATTTATCAAGACAAGGAAGAGAAGACAATTAATTGTAAATAGACCTGTAAATATGAGAGTAACTTAGGAAGAAACCTTTAATAAAATGGGTGTTTAACAGTAGTAGTAGTAGTAGTAGTAGTCACGTGCCAATGACTAAATATAAATCAAATTGCGAAAAGTTTTACATTATTCATACTTTTGCAATAAAGAAACCATGACTATAACCAGTGATTTAGAAGTAAACCGAGCCGAAGAATTAGACCAATTATTGGATTTAGTAAAGCCTAAAATCCTTGAATTCATAGAAAAATCAGATTTTAAAAGTGAAAAATATGAAGCTGATTCTTTAGGAAAATATCATTCACCTCAATTTCTTAAGCATCAGTTTGAACAAGAAGATTCATTAATTGAAGGAATTAAGGGAGATAAACCTAGTTTATCGATATTTTTGGATAAAGTATTAAAGTATTCGGTTAATACTTGGAATCCAGGATTTTTAGATAAATTATATGCATCTAATAATCCTATTGGAGTTATATCTGATATTATATTATCAATTTTGAATACCAATTCTCATGTATATACGGTTTCACCAGTGTTATCAGTATTAGAGAATAAAGTGGGGAAGAGCTATGCACAAAAGTTTTTTGAAAATGATCAAGATACGTGTGGAGGATTGACATTTAGTGGAGGATCATGGTCTAATATTACTTCCTTACAAATGGCTAGAGCATTAAAGTTCCCGGATACTAAAGATAATGGGAATGCCAATTATAAGTTTGCTGTGTATACATCAAAGCATTGTCATTATTCCGTGGAAAAAGCAGCTATTTTGTTAGGGTTAGGTTCCAAAAATGTGTTTAAAGTTGATGTTAATAATGATGGATCAATGAATATGGATAGTTTAAAACAGGCAATAGAAACATCCAAAATGCAAGGGTTTACTCCACTTTACATTAATGCTACAGCAGGAACCACCGTTTTTGGCTCTTATGATCTGTTTGAACAAATCTCCCAATTGGCTAAACAACATGATATTTGGTTTCATATCGATGGATCTTGGGGAGGTAACATTATATTTTCTGAAAAACACAAACATAAGCTCAATGGAAGTAAATTCAGTGACTCAATTACAGTGAATCCTCATAAGATGTTAGGAATTCCTAATACTTGTTCATTTTTGTTAGTACCACATGTAGGGAATTTTCAAAAATCAATGTCATTATCAGCACCATATTTATTCCATGGTCGTGAAAGTGGAGATGAAGACATGGAAAACTTTGATTTGGCTGATGGGACCATGGGATGTGGTAGAAGAGCTGATGCGTTTAAGTTCTATTTAGGATGGTTATATTTTGGTAGTAAAGGATTTGAAGCTCGAGTCAATCATGCTTTTGACATTGTTGAGTATTTTGTCAAGAGAATTAGTGATCATAAAGGGTTTGAATTGGTAATTAATAATCCTCAGTGTTTACAAGTATGTTTTTACTATAAACCTCCTACATATAACAAACAAGATTATACTGATGTAACAAGGTATGTGTCACGAGAATTACACAAACAAGGGAAGTATTTGGTAGATTTTTCACCTAATCCAAGTGATAGCAGTAAAGGGGAATTTTTCAGAGTGGTGTTTAATTCGCCTATATTGACGGATGTAATAGTAGATAACTTAGTGGATGAGATAGTTAGTATTGGTAGAGGAGTAGAGGAGTAGAGGAGTAGAGTAGAGTAGAGGAGTAGAGTAGAGTAGAGGAGTAGAGTAGAGGATAGAGACTATATATTAGATAAATATAACACAAAACATAAACCTATATCTGTATACACCTAATCACCTACACCACTACACCTAATACACCTAATACACCTACACACCAACACACTCATCACTCTCTTACAACATGTCACTCTCTCAATGTAACTTGAGATCTGCTGAAACCTTCCTGTTTTGGATCTCGCACAGGAGAAAAAATGGAACCAAGTTGAATAATTTGAGGTTACATCTTTACTATAAGGCACTTAAATTAACACAAAAGAAGAAAATTTCAACAATTATGGAGATAAGTTTAATTAAACAAATGACTTTATGAGGCATTTTGGTCCGAAATGAGGAGAATGATACCAGGATCTCCTTGTCTATATACAAGATGTACACCGAATTGTATAATCTCTACACCACCTACACCACCTACACCAACCATCTACTTCATTTGTCACTTCTCTCATTCTCTCATTCTCTCATTTTCTCTCTCCCTCCCTCTATAATGAACGGCGCATTGCATATCTAAGGATTGGCACCGAGATAACATCTATTTGACAAATAACTTTCTCGTTACACCTGGTATACAAACGACATATCCCTCAGTGAAAATTCACGTTATCGCAGAATAAAATGTAACATGCTTACATCCAGACTACATACAGGAAAATGCCCCATTTATTGTAACCTAAAATCGATTGATAAAACCTCTGATTTCTTACGAAGCTTAGGTTCCATGATAAGATAAAATCTGTTGTATATATATGAGACAGATTTCGGGGTAGATTTTTTTTTTCTTCTTCTTCGTAAAAATTTATATCTAACTTTTTTTTTTTTATTTCGTTTTCTTTTTGTTGTTTATATAACCTTCTTTATTCAACATGTCAGTAGAAGAAAAGTCTAATGCTAACATTGAAATCAACACCAGTCAAGGATCATCTGATCATGTTGAAAAAAATGTAGGTATCCATGAAGAAACTCATTTAGAACAACATCAACATTCAGCAGAAGAAATAGCTGCTTCAGGTAAATGGTATGATAAGAGATATGTACCCTTTTTACCACAATATTCCAATGGGATGATTCAAACCGTGATGTTGGCGTTTTGTGTGTTTATGTTGCCTGGTATGTTTAATGCCTTAACGGGTATTGGTGCGGCTATTGATGATGTTACTACAGCTGATCATGCTAATGTTGCATTATATTGTACATTCTGTGCTGTAGGATTTTTCGCTGGTAGTATTGTTAATGTTGTTGGACCAAAACTTTGTTTGGCCTTTGGTGGTATTGGTTATATGATTTATTCTGGTTCTTTATTAAGTTTCCTTCATAATAGAAATAAAGGATTTGTTATATTTGCTGGGGCTTTCTTAGGGGTATGTGCTGGTTGTTTATGGGCAGCACAAACCACTTTGATGATGTCTTATCCTTCTGAAAGTAGAAAAGGTACTGGGATTATGATCTTTTGGGTGATTTTCAATTTAGGGGGTGTTATTGGATCTATTGTTCCTTTAGCTAATAATATTGGTAATGAAGGATCTTCTGTTAATGATGGGACTTTTATTGCTTTTATCATTTTAATGTTTTGTGGGGTTTGTATTGCTTTAACTTTATTACCCATGGATAAAGTTTATAGAGATGATGGTACTAAAGTTATGAATCAACGTAATATGCACTGGAAAGAAGAAATCTTTGGTGTTTTTGAAGTTATTAAGAAACAACCTATAATTTTATTACTTTTCCCCATGTTTTTTGCTTCTAATTGGTTTTATACTTATCATTTCAATGGTGTTAATTTAGCCAGATTCAATGTTAGAACTAGATCTTTGAATTCTTTATTATATTGGTTATCTCAAATGGTAGGTGCTGGGTTTGTTGGTCTTGTTTTAGATATGAAGAAATTTAAAAGATCAACTAGAGCCAGAATTGGTTATGCTTTTGTTGTTTTCATTTCCTTTGTTATTTGGGGTGGTGGTTACAGATTCCAAGCTGAATACACTAGAGATGATATGACTAGTGGTAGAATTGCATTACTTGATTTCACTGATAGTGGTTATGGTGGTCCAGTAGTTCTTTATATCTTCTACGGGATTTTCGATGCTATTTTCCAAACTTATATTTTCTGGATTTTAGGGGCTTTATCTAATAACCCAAAAACCATGGCTTTATATGGTGGTATGTATAAAGGGGTTCAATCTGCTGGAGCTGTTATTATGTGGAGTTTAGACTCTCATAAAGTTAGTTATATGGCTATGTTTGGTTCTTCTTGGGGTCTTATTTTAGGATCTTTAGCTGTTGGATTTCCTTTAATCTTTTACAGAATCTCGGATCATACTACCTTGGAAGAAGATAATATGGTTGACTTATTGGATGAAAATGAATTGAAATCAGTTAAATCTCCTGTTCCTGCTGATCTCTGATTTTGTCTTGTGAATAGTTAAAAGGGGTTTCATTTTCTGTTATGATTTCATCTCAATTTCAATTCTAACGT
The DNA here is from genome assembly GCA_030573955.1 of Yamadazyma triangularis. NCBI lineage: Eukaryota > Fungi > Ascomycota > Pichiomycetes > Serinales > Debaryomycetaceae > Yamadazyma > Yamadazyma triangularis. The sequence goes on along the minus strand of JAJMEC010000082.1, from coordinate 71,367 downwards.
GTTAAATATTATATTTATAGTTTTAATTAATCAATTACTTTATTCTTTTATTATAAATGACTTCTGTTCTCTCTTCTCTCTCTTTTTTTTGCAGCCTTTATAGTGTGGTTTCCAACATTTTCTCGCGATCAAATTCCTCTTACTTCTACACTTATCATCATTTGTTAATGACAGTTAATTTTGTACCTGGGGAGGTCAATGGAACAGAAACGTCAGTTCTGCATGGTCGATGGAAAAACCATTACGTCATTGTATATGGATCAGGTAATAATTTGATAATTTCCGCCATAACGTCCAAGAATGGTGAGACCTTTCAACATCTTCAAACCCTTTATTTGGAATCGGATCCTACTTCTGTTGACTTTAATAACATTACAGCATATATTGCTATTACTATTAATAGTAAGATCCATATATTCAAGCCTTTGAATGAATATATGTCTAAACCACAATGGACTGAAGCATTAACTATTGATGTGAATAGCATAAATGATGATAGTAATGATGATGATTGTGAGACTTTATCCTGTTTACAATGGGCCCCTCTTGAACAGGAATTAGTGGTGGCAAGTAATAATTGCATTTCACTTTTCTGGATATATGAAGAGTATGGTCAACTTAATTTTCTCCGAAGGTGGCATCAGAGACAACCTTTACCAGTATCAACGGTAAAGATCACTTATAATGCCAATAAAATAGTTGCCAAGTATAGTCAAGTAGATCGACTTTTAAAAGTTTGGTCAAGAATTACTTATGATAATGAAAACACCATGTTTGAACTTTGTTATTTGCAACATCCAAAGAATGATTTTGTTGTTGATTTTAGATGGAGATTTCGGGTTTATAATGAATCCATTAATAAATTAGACAGCTCTATGGCTAACATTAAGAATATTAGAAATTACATAGATGCTGCTTCTACCAGTGATACTAATACATTATTTTCTTTTACCAACAACCAGGTTTTCAGAGTGTGGTCAACTTATGAATCTAATGGACATAATTCAATCAAATGTTGGGGTGAGTTGGACTTAAGTCAATGCTTTTACGAGGAGAAGCTTGTTTCAATCATGGTTATTGATAATTATTACCTTATCAAGGCACTATTCAAAAATCTTCGTGACTTACCAGAGTCTGATTTGGTCAATTATTTTAGAGATAAACGATTCGATAATGTTGATCTTTTACTTGCAATCAGTGAATCTGGTCGAGTAGCCATTTTTCTGATCATGAACATTTCTTCAATTTCTCCTAATTCAATTAAATTTGAAAGGATTGATAATACACTTATGAAATTTAACCAATTTGGGTTTCTGACTGTGGATGTAAAACCTTTTGATAATCCAACTTTGTCAGATTTAAATTCCTATAAATTTCTGCAATCGGTTACTCCAGTTATTATACCAAAGACTACATTTTTAACTGAATCGGAGAACCTATTATCAATAGTAATCCATAATAGAGTCAAAAATACTTTAAAATTAAATTCATTGGATTTCCGTAAATTATTAGCTCCTGGCACTAGTAATATAGGAACAGAATTGTTAAATAAATTTCAAGGTCATGAAAAATCAATCAGAAGATTAATCAAATCTATTTCTTATTCTGGTCAAGGAAATTTACTATTATCAACTCTGAGCTTTGCTAAATATAATTATATTTGGGAACCCATTGAGTTTAAAATATCTAAAGTATCACACAAGTCTATTACTAAGAGGTTTAGAATTGATTTAACTAAATCTGATCCTGATGAAAATAATTATATAATCGACGCTGCTATTATCAATGATATAGAGCCAACAAGGAAAGGGAAACGTCATCATTTAGTTCTCACAGTCGATACTCATTCCAACCTTTGTTTATGGGATTGTGATAGTAATAAAAATGATGATAAACCGGGGGAATTATTAAGGTCAGAAAAAGTATTGCATCAAATTCCTCAAGTATTCGCTTTAACTAAGGCGATTTCCTACACAGACTATAAACAATTTTACCTAATAATAATCTACGAATCGAAATTGATTAAGGCATGGACTCTTAAGATTTACAATGGACGTTTGAAAATAGAGATGAGAAAGATTAATATTGAACATTTACCAATCTTAAACTTTCATAAATTAGTCAAAATTGAATCAGATAGTAATGATGATGGAATATTATCATTGATTGATGATCATGGAAAGTATAGAATTTTCAAAGTAAAACAAGAGAATGATGGTTTAATATGGGTGGAAATGTTCAATCTTGAAACTAACATAAGAAACTGTACTAAGATTGTTGGTTCTTTTACCATAAACAAATTAGCCGTAGTTGATGAATCAGGGTTTAAGGTATACATATGGGATTTGAAAGCCAATATTTTGGAGTATGAAGAGACATTCAATAATCCTATCAAAGACATTGACTGGTGTTTGATAGAATCACCTCAATACTCCACGAGCAATACAGTCTTGTCGATAGGATTCCTGAGAGTAGTCTTATTATATTCAGAACTACGCTATGACTACACAAATAATATCCCAACATATACCAATGTGAAAAAGATCGATATTAGTGACTATACTTCACATGAAATAGGAGACTCAATTTGGCTTAGTGGAGGATATCTTGTTATAGGTAGTGGGAATCAATTTTTCATAGATGATAGATGGGTTGAGATAGGAGGCTCATCAAGTAACTTCATGAACACGACCATTAAAGAACTTATTAGTGGATATGTTAATGATGAAAGTTCTAAAGAAACCTTTATTGATTTAAGTAATATGGTGAAGATTTTAAATGGGCCTTTACCTATATATCATCCTCAATTCTTAATTCAGTTGTTATACATTAACAAGTTTGATCTTGTGAAAAGGATAATAGTAAAGCTTTTCCAGGTGATTAGAAGTAATAAGCCGATAAGTTGGAATTTAGGTATTGACGTTATAGATTTAATTTATTTTGAAAATGAACTGGAAGAAAAAAAGAATGAACTATTTACTTCAGAATCTGTGGATATATTCAATAGCTTTAATGATAATCTTATTAATCTTTTATCGGAAAGATTGACCAAGATATCATTACCATTATTGACCAGACATCAACAAATCACTTTGACATCATTTATAAATATTGGTAAGTTCTTAAACTCATATTATAACTTGTTAGATGAAAATGGAACTAAATTTTTAGTTGGATTTAAATTATTTCAACAATCGTCCAAACAAAATGCCTTGAATATGAGAGATATAGTGTTTGCTCTACACAGTGTTCATAAGGATTTACTAATGAATATCGTTGATGAAAGTTATAGCTATAAATATGACTTGAATTTGGTGAAAAGTTTAGGATTAGTATACTGGGTCAATAATGAAAAATTATTGGAAATTATTGAACAAATTATCAAGAGTCAATTTAGTGATTCTAGAGACCCTTCAGGGTTAATTTCATTGATATATTTAACCTTAAACCGGAAACAAGTGTTATTAGGACTATGGAAAATCGTAAATCACAAGGAAAAAGGTAAAATGGTTAAATTCTTAAGTAATGATTTTAAAGAGAAAAGATGGAGAACAGCAGCTTTAAAGAATGCTTATGTGTTATTAGGACAACATAGGTATATAGATGCAGCATATTTCTTTTTATTATCCGACAATATCCTTGATTGTTGTAACATATTAGTTAATAAAGTCCAAGATTTCCAATTAGCATTAATTGTGTTGAAGTTATATTGTCATAGTAGACGGCAACCATATGACCCAAAGAAATTGTTTACTAGTAGTTTATTAGTGGATGCAGTTCAAAGAGGTGATAGTTGGGTTATGAGTTATATTCTTTGGGAATTAAATATGAAAGAGTTATCAGTGGAAGCATTAATTAGACCTCCTAGAGAGATTATAGGCAAAACTGATTTGATTTCATCACAAAATATGATGGTGAAAAATTCTGGTAAAGACATTTTGAATAATGATCCTGCAGTTTTCACATTATTTAATCAGTTAAAATTTAAGCATGTTGAAAGTTCTATTAATCATGAATTTCAATTTTTAGTCACTGCCATATCTATGTATAACAAAATGGGATGTGATATCATTGCAGTAATTTTATTGAAGGAATATCAATTTTACCAGTCATCAGGTAAGAAGGAAGTTAGAGAAACAGAACCTAAAGAAGAGAATAATGGGCTAATAAAACCACCAGTAGCAGCATTTGAAGAGCCCGACATGAGTTCTTTTGATTTCGGGTTTTAAATAAAAAGTACATAGAAATGATGATGAATGAATGAATAGAAAGAAAGAAGGAACAAAAATGTAAAGAACAAAAAAAAACCCTACCCGGGACTCGAACCCGGAGTCTTCCGCTTAGGAGGCGGATGCCTTAACCGTTTGGCCAGCAGGGCGCGATCGTAGAGATTTTCTCCCATATTTAGCCTATATCTAACGGGCAACTTCAATACAGACCTTCAGTTAAAAATCGATTTATACGACAAAAAGCACAGTCTTGAATCTTGGTGTTACCTATTACATACCTACCTGATCACCCTCCACATGTTAAACCAACATTCCTCCTAAAAACCCATCCTGAAACGCGCCTTGAAAGCCGCCCACTAAACCTCGAATATATACGAGGCTGCAACTATCACAATAGGCAGGTCTAGCAGCAAGGATCATATCCATAACCAGCTAAGTCAACAAGCTAATTCAACACCATAATAACAACAAGAAACTCCAAATGCATACACAATCGATTCCATTTGTTCCTTGCATTATCTACAAGGCGTGGATTATTGATTATCGCTAACCTTCGAAAACCTTATACTTTAAAGTAATATGTAAAAAGAACGTGATTCACGCCCAGAGATAAATCTACCCAGAAAAACCTAAACTACAGCCCCCATTATACAAATATGATGATATATGTTATATATTGGTGGCACTAACGGTTAGCAGTCCTTGTATAACCTCCTATACTTTTGCTTTTCCTTTTTTTTTTTCATTAACCCTTGGCCTTAACCTTGACCTTAGTCATTGAATAGCCTCGTTAATGATAATGGCAGTTTGGAATTTCCACACCATTTCTCATTATGCCGTATGTGTGTCAATATAGTTTAATAGGCTATTGTCACTACATCTCACTAACATCTACAATGAAAAATTCATGTCTACCAGATTAAGCCATATAATCAAGGGACAGAAACTCAACTCTATCTCCGTCATGTTATCCAGTAATATCCGGCTAAATTGAGGCTATCTCTAACCTTGGCTCATTTTTTTGAAGCCATTTGCCTATTTGGTACGAAAAAGAAAACTTTTTTGCAACACAGCCTCATCCTCACTATTAGAGTTAAAATTCAATATATGTCTTAGTAGATAATAAGATAACTTTGTTGAGGAAATTGTTATAATTTAATTATTTGTGAAAAATTTTGTAGTATTTGTGTTTTAGTACTATTGAATCGAATTAACAACTGTTTATTCTTTTCCTTTTATTTTTATTTTTTTTTTATTATTGTGTGTTTCATTTTGGATATATGGAGAAGACATTGTAAAGGATTTCATCATTTGGACTAATAGATTATAACTTATAAACTATTACCAATTTTTTTTTTTTACTTTTGAAAAAAAAAAAAACCGATTGTCCATGTCACAACCACGGCCAGACTCATCTGATATAGATAGCGTCAATTCTGCCACTCCTTTGAATGTTGGTACATATACCACTAATCCCTCCCAGTTACAAGAATTGCATGATCCCAAGTCACTCAAGAAGTTGGTTGAACTCGGTGGTATTAATGAATTATCCCATAACTTAAATACGAATATAAACCAAGGTATCAATGATAATGATGTTGATGATAAAAATTACAGAATAAAGCATTTTGGTGCCAATAAGCTTCCTGATAAATCAACCAAGAATTTTTTCCAATTATGTTGGGAAGCCATGAAAGATAAAGTATTAATCTTATTGACGGTGGCGGCAGCTATTTCATTAGCTTTAGGGTTATATGAAACTTTTGGTACTAAAGCTAGATATGACGAAGCTGGTAATAAAATCCCTAAATTGGATTGGGTTGAAGGGGTTGCTATTATAGTTGCTGTAGTCATTGTGGTATTGGTAGGAGCAGCTAATGATTTTCAAAAAGAAAGACAATTTGCTAAATTAAATGCCAAAAAGGAAGATCGTGAATTAATTGTCATTAGAAATGGAGTTCAAACCATGATTTCTGTTTATGATTTGTTAGTAGGAGATATTATCAATCTTCAAACTGGTGATATTATCCCTGCTGATGCTATTTTAGTTAATGGTGAAGTTGAATGTGATGAATCAGCAATAACTGGTGAATCTGATACTATTAAAAAGAGACCGGCTCATGAATCACTTAAATTTTATTCAGAAAATGCTTATGATAATGAAGATATTGGTTCAAATACCATTAAATTCAAAGATCCTTATTTGATTTCCGGAGCTAAAATTATGTCTGGTTTAGGTAATGCTATGGTTACTGCTGTAGGGATTAATTCCATGCATGGTAGAACCATGTTAAGTTTAAACCATGAAAATGAAGTCACTCCTTTAACCGCTAGATTAGATAATTTAGCTGAAGGTATTTCAAAGTATGGGTTTTTAGCGGCTTTACTTTTATTTGTTGTTTTATTTATTAGATTTTGTGTTCATATTTCTAAAGGTCCCTATGCTGATTTAGCATCTCCTGAAAAGGGTAAAAGGTTTTTAGATATTTTAATTACTGCAATCACTGTCATTGTTGTTGCTGTTCCAGAAGGATTACCTTTAGCTGTTACATTGGCTTTAGCTTTTGCTACTACTAGAATGGCTCATAATGGTAATTTGGTTAGAGTTTTAAAGTCTTGTGAAACTATGGGTGGTGCTACTGCTGTTTGTTCTGATAAGACTGGAACTTTGACTGAAAATAGAATGAGAGTAGTCAAGGGTTATTTTAATAATGGTTTAGAATTTAATGATATGGTTTCTAACAAATACTCCCCAACTTCTTTAGATATTGTTCCTCAACTTGCTGAAGAATTGAAAGTGTTTTTCTTAACCAATGTTACTTTGAATTCAACTGCATTTAATAACCAATATTATAATGAAGAATTAGCTCGTATGATGAAAACTAAACCAACTAAAAAGCCTTTTTTTAAGAGATTGTTACATGTTGAAACTGAAGAAGAAAAATTAAGGAAAACTGTTAAGTACAGTGCAGTTTCTGATCCTTATATTGGTAATAAAACTGAATCAGCCTTATTATTATTAGCTAAAAGCAAATTTAATATGTTTGGTGAAAAGTCTCTTGATGAATTAAGAAAGAGCAATGAAGATGACATTGTTCAAGTTATTCCATTTGAAAGTTCAAGAAAATGGTCGGGAATCATTATGAAAATTGATAATGGCTATAGATTTTATTTTAAAGGTGCTGCTGAATTAATTTTCAAAGCTTGTAATTATAAATATGATGAAAATAATCAGCTTGTTAAAATGACTAGAGATGATAGAGATGTTGTTTTATATAAAATTGATGAATTTGCTAATGAAGCTTTGAGAGCTATTGGATTAGGTCATAAAGATTTCACTGATATTAGTCAATGGCCACCAAAAGAATTTGCTAAAGAATCAAATCCTGAAGAAGCAAATCCAGATAAATTAGTAGTTCTTGATGCATTTGATGAAGAAAACAGAACTTTAACTTTAGATATGATTGTCGGGATTCAAGATCCATTGAAAGAAGGGGTTCCTGAGGCTGTCATTGCTTGTAAAGGTGCCGGTGTAACTCCTAGAATGGTTACTGGTGATAATATTAGAACAGCTAAAGCTATTTCTCAAGGATGTTATATATTAACTCCCGAAGATTTAGATAATGAATATGCTTGTATGGAAGGACCTGAATTCAGAAAGTTATCACCTAAAGAGAGAACAGAAATTGTTCCACGGTTAAAAGTAATGGCTAGATCAAGTCCTGAAGATAAAAGACTTCTTGTAGAAACATTAAGAAATGCTGGTGAAGTTGTTGCAGTTACTGGTGATGGAACTAATGATGCTTCAGCTTTAAAATTGGCTGATATTGGATTTTCTATGGGTATAAGTGGTACCGAAGTTGCAAGAGAAGCTTCAGATATTATTTTAATGACAGATGACTTTACTGATATTGTTCAAGCTATTAAATGGGGTAGAACTGTTGCTACTTCCATTAAGAAATTTATCCAATTTCAATTGACGGTTAACATTACCGCTGTTTTATTAACATTTGTATCGGCTGTAGCATCTAGTGAAGGACATTCGGTGTTAACCGCTGTCCAATTATTGTGGGTCAATTTAATTATGGATACCTTAGCTGCTTTAGCTTTGGCTACTGATAAACCTGATGAATCATTCTTGAAAAATAAACCTGCTGGTAGAACTGAACCATTAATTTCTGTTTCTATGTGGAAAATGATCTTGGGTCAATCAATAACCCAATTAACTGTAACTTTTATTTTACATTTTGCTGGTAAAACATTATTCTTTGGTGATAGAGATATAACTGGTGATGAATCCAATACTTTAGATTCCATGACATTTAATACCTTTGTTTGGTTACAAGTTTGGAAATTGGTTGTTACCAGGAAATTAGATGAAGCTTCTGATGTGAAGACTATCAGAGGTAGATTAACTGCTTACAATTTGAATTTTTTCCAACACTTATTCAGAAATTGGTATTTCCTTGCTATAACTCTTCTTATTTGTGCTATTCAAGTTTTGATTATGTTTGTTGGTGGTGCTGCGTTTTCTATTAGTAGACTTCCTGGAAGAATGTGGGCTACGTCTATTTTATGTGGGTTTATATCTATCCCCGCTGGTTTGGTTATTAGAATTATTCCTAATTATTGGGTAGTTAAGTATTTCCCTACTCGTGCTTTTAAAGTGTTTATTTATTACGTTGGTTTCTCATTCTTAAAAAGAAAAAATAAGAAGAAAGACTTAGAAAAGAATGAAGAAACTAATGAAGACAATAACGAAGAAAATAATAATGAAAATAAAGAAGAAAAACCTTCAGCAAAAGATTAAATACCTTTAATGACTATATAATAATAATGCATATTAATACGTAAACCTCTTTTGTAATGAAAAGTTGTGTTGCAGCCATTTTTTGTTCCTGAAGAAAGGCTTTTTTTTTTCTTTCGTGAGAATTTTAAGTCGTGGATTATTGTGAGATACACCAAATTTTTCACATAATTGACACTCGTTTGACCGTTGCAAAGCATGATAGTTGATGGAGATAACCCATTAAATGATTGTGTAGATATCACGGAAGATGTATTTCTGTCACTCAAACATATTAAAGATAACAAAGTAGTTCAATCGCCATTATTTGATCTATTAGAAGGAACACGAGCTATTGAAATCAATAATCCCAAGTTAGATACGGGTTTAATACCTTTAACCGAAGAAGAAATTCATTTTGATTGTTGTAAACCGATTGATGAAGATGAATTGTGTGGGATAATGAACAAAGTTCTTAGACTTTTCAGCTCATGGTTGGATAATTCATCATTACCATTGACGGTTTTAAGTTGTAGGTATGTTCAAAATATTGTTGAGAATTATACCTATTCATTAAATAAAGAAATCATTCATACATTACAATTCACGGGAGGGAAATATGATGAAAGTACAATTGAATATCAGCTTACTCACAAGGTATTACGGAGTTTCATTATAGGTATAAGTAAATTCATTGGAATTTGTATTACTATTGGATTGAATGTCTTATATGAAGAAGAAGATTTAATTACTAGAGCTATGGATTTGAATTTTTTAAGTGAAATATTATCTGATGACATTTTATTAGAATTGAATAGAGCTATTGAATGGTGTAAAAGTCTGAATTTACGTAATAAGGCATTGATAATATCCCATTTAAGACTTGCTCTTAATTTAAATGAACTCCCAATTATATTTAGTATTCCTATCAATTTATTTCGAGATATTAATGATTTAAATTGTAAGAATATTATTAAAATGTTAAATGAAGGAGCTATAAATGCTAAAACTATACAAAATTATAATTATGATAATTTTAATATACCAAATGGATCAATATCTAAATCAATTCAAATTAATTTAGATAATCGAAATATTCCCGGGGAAATTTACATGATTGATAATGATAAAGCATTAAAACAATATGAATTAATTTTTGTTCAAATAAAGAATTTCTTTGAAAAATCATCTAATTTAAAAGATACTGAAGATTTCAATAATTATTTATACTATGATATTAGAACCAAAGTTGATGGATTTAATGTTCTCACCAGAGGGATATTTCAATTATTTTTAATTAGAGATGATCAAACAATAATGGGACTGGAATACAGTCTTAGTTCAATGACAATTAAATTGATGGAAAATTTAAATTGTTTTAATTCCAATATTTTAAATCGAACTTGGAATTTACCCAGTGATAAAATGGAAATCATGGAAGAAGAATTGAATAAGCTATTAAGAGATATTGACGTGGGGAACTACCAAAGTTTAATTATCAATGGGAATAATAAATGTAGACAAAGACAATTAATGAATAAGAATATATTACTTTGGGATTCGTTACAAGTTAATTGTGAAAGTTTTGAACTTAAACTTTGGGAATTATTTAACATAAATGATAAATTCACTGAAAGTGATGAATTAGGATTACCATTAACATCATTTATTTATTATAATAAATTAAGTTTAATGATTGAATATTTATTAAGTGGGTTTGAATTGGAATTATATAAAGATTATGAAATTTATTTAATCTATTGGTATTCATCATATTTAATTAAGATTCTAATAGATCATGTTTCTAGTAGAATCATTTTGATTAACAAATATAAGTTGAATCAATTAAGAAAGAAGAAACAAAAAAACAAACAATTAAGTGATTTTAAAAAACAATCATTGATGAAGATAATTAATCAAAATGAATTATTAATTGAATATTATTCTAATTTAAATTTAATTATTGAAAATATTTGTCAATATTTATTAATTCTTCATAAAGATAATATTATCGATGTGAAAACTTTACCCAATAAATTTTATTTATCATTTGAAAAATTATTTAAATTAAGATTTAAATCTTTTGAATCAGTAGGAGTTCCAAGACAATTAACATTTAATCAATATTTAAATTCAATTAAATCTCAAGTTTCCATTGAAAAATTAAAAGATAATTTTAAACTCATCAAAAATAATTTGACTCAAGTGTCAGAAAAAATCACTCATCCAGGGTATAAGTCTTGGGTAGATTCATTGACTAAAACTTGCTTAATGTTCATGTTGGAATTAAACCATCATAAATCTGATGGTAAATTGATTATAACTAAAGGATATAACAATTATTTCCCCAAAATTTCCACTGGGGCAAAATAATTCCACTCCTTAAACAACCTCTCATGTAAATAATGTATACAAGTGAATAATGTGTACAAGTGAATAATGTGTACAAGTGAATAATGTGTACAAAAAAAATATACTAATCTACTGCCATATAATACTCATTCAATACTCATTCAATACTCAATTATCATCATCATCACTGTCTTCCATATTCTTAATAATAGAAACGGAATTCCCAGTAGTATCTTTCATTGATTCATTGTTCTGCTTTATATCAACCAAGTCCTTATAAACACTCTCTGTTGAATTGTTAATTGATTGTAAAAGTCCTCTTGTCTTTTGCAAAATTTCAATTTGTTTTCCATAGTCTTCCATGGTTAAAGTTCCACAGATAATAAACCATCGCGTCAAAAGGTCTTATGTGTGTGTGCAGGATGTTCCTCTCTCTCTCTCTCTCTCTCTCTCTTTTTCTCTCCCTCTCTCTTTTTCTCTCCCTCTCTCTCCCTCTCTTTCCCTCTCTATCCGCCCAACCTCGGACTTACCGGCAACGCTGGCTCTTCATCGTTCTAAATCTCTATATAATAAAAGGTCTAGACTCCCAATTTACATAGATTCACTTCAGATGAGTCAACAGATAAGAAGATCGCTATTGTTTTATTATCCTATCATATTACATGATGATAGGAATGTTCGGTGAACATAATCGGTAAAGCAAAGGAATCGGGATTTCCTCATTGGGACACTGCGGCCGAATTTTACACAAAAGCTTAATATTAATTTCTTTTATATTACAATTAGTAATCACTATATATAATAACTAAAATTACGTATAATTTTTTTTTTTTTTTTTT